>JAFEMH010006971.1:0-106850 GCA_022495995.1 Adenophora triphylla var. japonica
TTTAAAACTCATTTTCATACTCAAAATGCATACTTTGCATTAAAAAATCATTCTTTGCCATTTTCCTGCATCATTTGTGCATTAAATGCTATTTTCCAACATAAAAATACATTCTTTACATAAAAATCTTTTCTTTGTACAAAAGGGCATCCCTTGCAACCAAAAGACATTCTTTACACACTCCAAAAATGCCATCTTTTCACTAAAATTATCATTTTTACATGCATTTCCCCTTTTCCCCAACCTTGGAACGGACCGGTGTAAAAGCTCTCATCTTTGCAGCGTTCCTTCCATCAAAGGTTCATGATTTCTTTAGGAAAAGGATAACCTTGAACCCTATATCTCCGATTATCGCTTAAGAATGAGTATGGAAGCCTCTATACGAGCTCGACCATCTTAAAGCGTAAGATTGATGGGCTAAGGACATTCCTTCCTAAAGAACCTCATCTTTGACCCAAAAGAGAGTCATTATACCGATCCGCGCGCGAGTCCCGAGGGTCCCGAGGTTTAAAATGCGATGATGCGTAAGTCATAAGATAGGGGGCGGGATCATAATCCCAAATACATAAATTCCAAGGAATCCCGGCGACAACCCGACTAAATGGTTTATGCGTCCAGGAAAGGCAAACTTGGGGCATTCCCCCTTATTTTGAACACGGCACACAAAGAAAGCACGCAAGCAAAAACGATTAATGAAATCTAGGGAGACTTGCTCCCGTGAGTGCTTTTGGGTGTGAGCATGACGTTCTTCCCAAGGGGTAACTTAACCTCCGAACCCATAAAACCTTTTTTTCAAAGTTTTGAGGTAATCAAAATGGCGTGGCGACTCAGTTTTTCAAATAACTCGGATGTCTTCAAACTCGCGTGAATTCCAGTAAACAAAAATTTTGGGGCACAGTTCACAAAAATGCATGAACTACATCTGAATGAGATGAACCGAGAGTCTATTAGTGCACGTGCTCTCATATTTGCTATAGAAATAATACTCTAGATGACATTGGAGGGAATCTACCACTTGTTGTTGATTCACCGCAAAGACCCAGACCAACTAAACCTTAGGCCTTCTGAGAGAATCTCATTTCTTCACTGAGAAGGTCCGACTCCAGCTCCCGGATGCTTGTTTCTTTTGGCACCCGGACAATCCTTCGAAAATGTCCCAGCCGGCCGCAATTCAAACACTTACCTTGCTTCTTCCCGAAAGTTTTCCTCGATATGCCCCTCCTTTTGACAGTAACCCTGAGCTTTCTTTGGTACATTTCCCGAAGTAAAACCTTGTCTTCAGTGCTTAGATTGACCTTGCGGCTGCCACTTTAAATTGTGATGTCGATCCTTGCCCTCCTCGACTATCTCGACCTGGTGGGTGGGATCTATTTTGTCTTCCTTGCCTTCCTGTACCTATTACTTTTGTTTTTGTAGCTTATGTTCTTCAATGTAAATGCTCCACGTAGATGCAGCATGATCTCTGACATCTTGAAAATTCTGAAATTTATGGGATACTAATTGAGTACGGATCAACGTCTTGAGCCTCTTACGAACCTCGTTGCCTTCTTATAGCCGGTTGCCACTAAATGAGTGCAATACCTCGCTAATTCGGTATACTTGGCCAGCGTGCGTATGCAAGTGTCCATTACATTACGCTCCGAGGGTTAAGAAATTCTATCTCTTTCTTGTCTTGATCTACCGTCGGAATGAAGTGCTCCTTAAACTTTCTTAAGAAATTCTCCCAAATATAAAGATGCGTGAGTATCGTCCCAACTTGCTTTTAAGGTTCTCCACCAATGCTCCGTCATGCACGAGAAACTTATAAGTACAAATCTAACTTTCGTTCCTCATCCGTCACATCTCCAACACATCGAAGATTTTCTCCATAGCTTCTATCCATTGTTCAGCCTTTAACACATCCGGTTCACCTGCATACCCAATAGGTTTCGGTTTCAAAACTGCTCCAATCCAACTCTTGGTCTTTGCTTGTTCCCCTTGTTGTCTTTGGTCATTCATGGCCTTCATAGCTGCTTCCAACATTCCTTGGAACATCTCTCGAGTTTCCCCTCGAACATTTCCCCGGCCTAAAGGTCCGGTCGGATCACCCTCTTCCCCTGTCATAATGATTTAGTACCTGCAAAAGACATTTAACGTCACTCACTCAATCCACATTACCCCCTTAGGCCACACGGCCACTCTAGACTTTCTAAACCTAAGGCTCGATACCAGCGTCGTGCCCCAAACCGGAGACCTACTTGGCCCCACGTTCGTAACATGCTCACAAGTCATCTTAATTTTAAATTTTTTGACATGACCCTTTTTAAAAACTTTCCATTTAAAAAAAACCTGTTAATGTAAAACTTAAACTCACAAACAAAACAACCTACAAAATATTTACAAACCACACACAAAGTTAATTTACAAACCAAGGAACCTAGTTCCCAAACTTAGAGAATTTTACAAACATTACTATGTTGAAAAACTATATACAACCACAAGTCTAGGTTACTACCAAAGGTTTACATTTACATCATGTAACCAACTAAACCATACCTTGAACATAATACACCCAACTCGTCAGTCCTCACGTGATCAACGCCTAGCCCCAGGCTCTCCTCTATCTAAGAAAGCAATAAAAGGATGGGGTGAGAAAAATCTCGGCAAGTTATTATGTATGCAAAGAATATGCTATGAAATCACAATATGAGATCATATCACCACCAATCACCATATATATATGTATCACATTCTTATACACATATATAAAGATATACACATGAACACATAAGTGAAATACTTGTAACATTTAGAAGGATATCGAGCCAAGGTTTAATCCTCAAAGGATATCCACGATCCGAGCAAAGATCATCGGCCGAAGAGACGGTTCCTAACCCATAATAGTAACAAAAATAAACAGGACTATGACACAAAGTCATATCCTAAATAGTGCGACTAAACTACTTCTTGAGCTAGTCCACTACTCCCAAACCATGGCCTATGGCTGGGCAAACAGGGAACTAGAGTACGGACTATAACAGACTCGGCTCGGTGCCATTATAGTCCCGTAACACTGCCCAATTCAAGTACCATCTGGACTTGAATCAAAAGCACGCACTAAATACTTGCTTAATCTCTCCGATGATTCCAAAGTAGTGGAATCATACCCATATAACATATCACAATGATACAATTTATAACAAGTATCCAAACAAGAGCACTAAGGCTAAACAATTTTTGAATCATATAACTTAGGATTCCAAAGTAGGGAACCCTAATCAAGCACATCATAAAGATGGTACAATAATCAAAAGTGCAACACATATTGTCTACACTTTTATAATAACATTCAAGGATATAACACAAATATAACCATGTATATGAATACACGTAAGGCACAATATATAACCAATCATCCATACATGCTCAATATACAATATTAAGTAACTTCTATCCAAGCCCAAGTTCAATTTACCAAGTTGGAGTTACTTTGGCTAAGGAACAATTCAAGGCTACGAAGCGATTTCACAACAATATTTATAGTACTTCAACTATTCCATTTTGATCAACTAAGGTATCATGGTATAGCAAAAAGGTTCTACTTTAATCTAAGTTAAAGAGTTTTCAAGTTGGTTCTTGTTTGATTTGG
The DNA here is from genome assembly GCA_022495995.1 of Adenophora triphylla var. japonica. Taxonomy (NCBI): domain Eukaryota; kingdom Viridiplantae; phylum Streptophyta; class Magnoliopsida; order Asterales; family Campanulaceae; genus Adenophora; species Adenophora triphylla. The sequence continues at coordinate 3,629 of JAFEMH010006971.1, forward strand.
TTTCCAAGCCTTGAAAACAGCTTCATTGACTACAGGGGAGGGCACGACTCGTGCCCCAGGGCACGACTCGTGCCCTTTTACACCCCACCAGAACCTAGCGTCCCCAGCTTGGTCACGACTTAGGCATATCCCAGGGGATGACTCGTGCCCCTGAGCACGAGTCGTGCCTGATGCCCAGAATTCAGCAATTCCCTTTTTAACATCAGCAACCCAAAAATCACTTGATCCAACTATTTTGCTCTGTTTTCATGTACCATAAATTGCATACTAAATGTAACCAAAATCATTACCAAACCATTCCAAACCTTTTTCATTGTATTTCAAAACTAACCATTTTCAATTTAACACTAAACTTGCTTCCAATTTAACATGCAACCCTTCTATTAACATGAATAACATAACATCATCTCTAACCATACTCTTTCTACACCAACAACAACCCCAAAGCCACTTACCAATTCCAAGCTTCCTTGTTCAAAGAAATTAGTTCAAATTACCCTACAACCATGTAATAACCACAATACCAACAATTATCATCCAAATGAACAAGTTTTGGAAGGAAGGCATAACAACTTATAGAATTTTGCGAAATAAAATATTTATTTTCTTGGCTCTACTCGATCCCCTGTCGCCACGAACAATAATCTCCGATCGTACTTGGAAATGGAGAAGTATTAAGCTTTGGAATAATTTTTAGAAGGTAAGGGTTAGGGTTTGCTTTCCATGGATTTTGAGGTGAAATTCTTACTTGAGGAAGAAGATACAAATGATTTCTAATTTCTATTTCAAAGGATAATTACTAAATTTACACTTTAGCTCCTCCCATCTTAACCAAATGAACTATCAACCTTAACTATCCTTTCTAATACCAAAGCACCTCCACCAAATGAAACTCTTTCCTTCTATTTTAATATTATACATTATTTACAATACTCACAACTAAGCACCTCAAAGTTGTTAGGCCTACATTTTCAAATAACTTATTTTCAACTTGCACATAACATCTTGGTACTAACAACTTCAGTTGTCCTATTACATCTTGATCATCTTGCAGGTTGAATTGTTGTTACGTTAAACCTATTTTTCAGGGAACGTGTCAATAGAATAGAAGACTAATTCAATGACGTTTCTTCATTAAAGACTTCAGCAATGGATCATTATCTCCTCAATTAACGAAGTGGCGAGAATATCTCAACAAGATCAACCTATCTTTCGAGATTCTAGGCTCGTTATTTTCCTTATATTTTAGCCGTTATTTGAGGTATAAAAAGGGATAAACACCTGTATTTTGCACACACATTTTTCACTAGCTTAAGCTCCCTCGTATACGCTCCTAGCTCTGTACTCAAACTCGATTTTTAATATACCTTTTGGTCAAGGCAGGTTCCTAAACCTTCCGGGGTTTTGTGCCGGCGAACAAGTTGTTCAAGGGCTTTCCCTAGTCAACAAATACCTTGTGCACATTTCTATTCAACCCGATAATCATTGTACCCTGATTCTTATCTCTTTAGTCATTTTTCTTGTCATTGGTAACGCTTGTTGAAATTTGACCAAAACAATTTGGCGCAGTCTGTGGGAATACTTTGATTATTTGCGTAGAAATGACCAATCGGCCCTCCGGGCGATCCAAGGTGAGAGGAGTCGGCCGCTTCCTAGTTCCGGCACCCAAAGCAATCCATCTTTGAATTCGGAAGCTGTCAATTTAGAGATAATATCCAACATGGTCACTATGTTGAAGAAAGTGAATGACCGATTGGATGCTCAGGAGCATACAAACAACATGATATTCAATGCCATTGATACCATGCGTAAAGGGAAGCAAACTAAAACTCAAGTATCTACTCCATTTTCACCTTTGCATCCTAGATCTTTGTTTGGTGCAGGTACATGACCAAGCCATTTTGGAGATATCCCTATGTCCACTACCTTGCTAGCGAAGCACAATCGTGACGTCCATTCCAATCACGCAACCAAGATTCGGCCTTGCAGCCTAGCCAACCCGCTGTTGTCATCTTGCTACACATGCGCTTACACCCTCGATGGGGCAAACGGGGAGTTTCTTTAATGCTTTTGATACTTCGCACCTCGAGTTTAATAATACTCCTCTTTTCGCAGAGAACCAACTTGTTAAGGAAATGCAGACCATAAAAGAGTTGCTTGAAGTGTACACGGAGTCAACTTGCCGTATCACCAAGTTTCTCCAACTTGCTATAACGAATCTCGTTTGTTCCAGAATAACCCTAATGTGGAGATCCCAAAGAAGTTTCAGTCCCTCATATGAAGAAGTATGATGGGAGCACCGATCCGACAGAGCATGTGTTCTTTGTATCAGAATCGATGGATATTATAAGTATCCCCCTATTTTTAAAGAAGCATGTTTTTGCGGGGTTTTGGCTCAACTTTGTCGGGACCACCATAAAGTGGCTAACATGACTTCCTCTAAATTCTATTTCTTCTTATGCTCAACTTGTCAATATGTTTACTAATCAATTTTCGTGCAACAGGCATTTGACAAGTTGACTAGTGACCTTTATAGAATTGTGCAACGGCCTAACGAAAGTCTTAAAGAATATTTGCACAGTTTAACAAGGAGGCGGTGACTATACCCAACTTGGATATGTCTACGGCTACGGAAGCATTCCGCATAGGCTTGAAGAAGAGCTCTCCATTTTATAATGAGTTGGTGATGACTCTGCGAAACAACTTGAAGAAATCAGTAACCGAGTCTTGCGTTTCATCGGATTGGAGGATGACGGCCTGGCAATGGGGAAGTCAACTGGGAGGACCCCTACTCCTCTATTTGAGCCCTCACGAGAAAATCGATTTCCATCATTATAAGCCTAACAAGGGCAAACCCTCACGGTAAATCCTGAATCTTCTAAAGTTCATTTTGTAGATGATGATCAAGATGAGGATGATAATGACTATCCTAAAATTTCTGATTACTGCTTTTCTGTGGACATTGCAGGAGTCCTTTGCACCATGGAAAATCTTGGAGACAAAACAAGATGGCCTAAGAAGAGTGACAAGCCCACAACTTGGAAGGATAAGTCCAAGTGGTGCGCGTTTCATGAGGATTTTGGGCATACCACTGAGAATTGTTTTGCCTTGAGGAAGGAGATTGCTCATCTATTATCCAAGGGTCTTCTTAAGGATTTGTTGGGTAAGAAGAGGGTCAGAAGTGAGTCCAAAGAACCTATAAGTACCCAAATCTGGCTCATGCCTTCCGATTAATTTTCCCGGCAATTCCGGTAATTTTTCTGGTAATTCCCCGGATTTTCCTAAAGTTCCGGAACAATTCCGGAACTGTTCCAAGCCTTTTAAGGGCTGAAGGAAATGCTTGGTGATTAAGAAACACGTTTTTCTTAATCCCAAAACCCTTCTAGAAAGGCCGCCACCTTGCATGTTTCTAGAAAAATCCAGATTTGGCTACTTATGTCGTGCGACATAACCGGCCAGGAAGAGTTCTAGAAATTTGCCACCTTGCATGTTTCTAGAAGAATCCGAGTGGCTACTTATGTCGTGCGACATAACCGGCCCGGGAAAAGTTCTAGAACCGTGCCACCTTGCATGTTTCCAGAAGGAATACGATCATGGCTTGTTATGTCGTGCGACATAACAAGCCCATGCGGCGACCTATAAATAGAGGCCTTCACCTCTCATTTTAGACACACCTCTTCCACCCCTCGGTCCCCTCTATAGGGAATACGCTCGAAGCCTCCTCTCTCCTCACATACCCCTCAAATCAACCTAATCCTCCCAAATCCATCCACACACACATTCCCACACACACACTTCCTACATACATCAAGAAATCAAGGAGTTCCCAAGGATCCAAGGCCTTAACTCGGTCTCAGGAGGAGGACGCTAGAAGGCTCCTATATCTAACTTGATATAGGAGTTGTGGATCTTCAAGGGTAACGAGTTTCTACCCCTTTTCCACTCTCTATTTTCCTTTGAATATGAAATCTATGTGTTAACATTGCATTGATAATATAGTATTCGATTAAAGTTGCATGCTTTAGCTTCATATTACCCGAGATCCACATTTTATTTCATTACATTTCATATAAAATCTTCGTTTTGACTTGGTTTTTGCATGAACACTCAAGATGAGTGTGGATCCCTCATATCCACACCCTCTTGAAGTGTTCATTATTGATAAACATGCTCTATGAGATTTGTTTGTGAAGTAACTTGACCATTTTGGTGCCTTGTTACCTCTGCAAATCTCAGTTGTAAAGCCTCTGCAAAATGGCTAGTTATGTCACGCGGCATGGCGGCCTATGTCGTGCGACATAAGTAGCCGGTTTTCGAAGCTTCACGGTTTCAAGTTTGTAATGTCGATGTTAACCCCCTTTAAGCTATAACCTTTGATGTCTATCTGCAATTTAGATAGTATCTATGTACATACTATGTCATCTTTTCATTAAAATATCATTCTCATACATAAAGATGCATCCTTTACACCTAAATCCCATTTTTCATGCATTAAAATCATTCCTTTTCCATTTTAAATCCCTTTTCACATAAAAGATGCACTCTTTGCACAAAGATCATTTCTTTACATAAAAAACATCCATTTGCAATCAAATGCATCATTTTCAAACCAAAAATGCCATCTTTTTGCTAAAATATCATTTTTACATGCATTTCCCCCTTTTCCCCAACCTTGGAATGGACCGGTGTAAAAGTTCTCATCTTTGCATCGTTCCTTCCATTAAAGGTTCATGATTTCTTTAGGAAAAGGATAACCTTGAACCCTATATCTCCAATTATCGCTTAAGAATGAGTATGAAGCCTCTATACGAGCTCGACCGTCTTAAAGCGTAGGATTGATGGGCTAAGGACATTCCTTCCTAAAGAACCTCATCTTTGACCCAAAAGAGAGTCATTCTCTCGATCTCGCAAGTCCCAAGGGTCCCGAGGTTTAAAATGCGATGATCATAAGTCATAAGATGAGGACGGGATCATAATCCCAAATACATAAATTCCAAGGAATCCCGAGCGACAACCAACAAATGGTTTGTACGTCCGGAAGACAACTTGGGACATTCCCCCCTTATTTTCAAACACATGCACACAAGAAAGCACGCAAGCAAGCACGATTAATGAAATCTAGGGAGACTTGCTCCGGCAAGGCACTTTGGGTGAACGCCAAACGTTCTTCCCAAGGGGTAACTTAACCTCCGAACCCATAAAACCTTTTTTTCAAAGTTTTGAGGTAATCAAAATGGCGTGGCGACTCCGTTTTTCAAATAACTCGGATGTCTTCAAACTCGCGTGAATTCCAATAAACAAAAATTTTGGGCACACATTCACAGTTTGGCGACTCCGCTGGGGATCATCCCAAAGGAGAAAAGCTTTATTTTCAAAACAAAAGTCGATACTTGGTATATAGGTGGACCCCACTTACCCTTCCTGTATCGCTCCCTAACCCGGGGCTTGGGATAACAAGGTGGTTTAACAATCCCACGTACCAGTATCCCCTTTTCGAAAAAAAAAAATATAATTTTGAAAAAAAATACAAAAAGCTTTTCCCTTTGAGCGGGTTAGACTCCCATCGCCGATTTCATTAATCGTGCTTGCTTTCTTTTACCATGCATTGCATCATTTGCATCTTGGAATCTGTGCATACTTTGAAACGGGAAACAACCCGAAAAATAGCAAAAGGAGTGGAACTGGAAAATTGATCCATGCGGTCGTACGGCTAATCCTCATAGGATTCGACCATACGACCTCGGTGGCAATTCCACCGGGAAAAATCATGGTTAATACGGCGGTCCTAGCGGCTTGGGGCTATTCAGCTCCATGGCGACCAGGGCTCCCGAGAAAATTTACGTGCTTATGTGTTGCATTTTCCCCGTCCCGAAAATCATTCCGTTAAAACACATTTATGAAAATTTCTGTTTTAACTCAAAAAGGAACATTTTTAGGAGACCGCACACTCGCGCACTTTGATATATCACTGTACACTTTTGCACGCACGTCCTTGAAACCCGAGGGTGGTTCAGTGCCGATCACGGACTGGCCTTACGATGCTCCGGGCGCGCACGGAATCATCCCAACCTCCCGTGGCGGCCGGTGTCGACCAATGCACGATCCGTGTCACACGTTTCAAAAACCGTGACTTTTGGTTGGTTTTTGGTCTAGTCCGTGTCATATAGCCCGATTGCATACCCACGTAAAGGTCAAGCCTTAGCTCATAACGGAAGCCAAGATTTTCGCTCAAGCGAAATTACGCCGAAATTCCGACAAGGAAAAATCGGTGGGATCTTGACTCAGACATTGACTATTGACCTTGACCCGCACGGAATGCGTAAGAGTCAAGACCGAGTCTTTGCCAAAAATCAAAAGATCTTTCGCTCAAGCGAAGCTACGCAAAATTCCGACAAGGAAAAATTGGCAAGATCTTGACCGGCATTGACTTCGATTCGACTCACGCGGCGTATGCAACGAAGTTCAATGTGACCTTTGTGTCATCCGGCTTTTGCCGCCCGACCCATGCCTATTATATTCTCGGACATTACCGAAAGTCAAAAACCGTCATTCGCTCAGCGAAACTCGTCAAAGATCCGTCAAGGCGGAGATACGAGACTTTCCCGGTATTGCCTTGACTATAATCCGCATCGCTCGTGCGTTGAAAGGTCCTATGACCCGCTAGACCCGATAGGAGCGTTCTTTACTCTCGGTCGGTGGGATCCGCGTGCCCTATAGGACCCTCGCCCGGGGCTGTCCACCCTGGGAGGTCGAAATACAGGTGGAATACGAGGGGCTTATAGACGTAGTGACGGAACCCGGCGATCCAGGATCTAGAGTAGTTGCGAAAAAGAAGGGCAAACCCCCTTTTCCAACCAAATAGAAATAAATAAAAGACATTGTTTTAAGTAAATTTGAACAATTAATGTAATCATAATTGCATTTTCCTATCTCTGATATCCCTAATCGGGACCTCCTCGGTCCGATTTCCGATTTTCTATTCAGACCTTTCGCGGTCAAATCCCTAATCGAGACCTCCTCGGTCCGATTTCCGATTTTCTATCTCGACCCTTCACGGTCAAATCCCCAATCGAGACCTCCTCGGTCCGATTTCCGATTTTCTATTCCGACCTTTCACGGTCAAACCCTAATCGAGACCTTTTCGGTCCGATCTCCGATTTCCTCATCCCGACCTTTCATGGTCAAATCCCTAATCGAGATCTTTTCGGTCCGATCTCCGTTTTCCTTATCCCTACCTTTCATGGTCAAACCCTAATCGAGACCTCTTCGGTCCGATTTTTGATTTTCTTATCCCGACCTTTCATGGTCAATCTTTAATCGAGACCTCCTCGGTCCGATCTCCGATTTCCCGACTCGACCTTTCATGGTCAAATCCTTAATCGTGACCCCCTTCGGTCCGATCTCTACTTCCAATCTTGACCTTTCAAGGTCTCATCTTTTCCGATCAATTAGGATTAGGAGAAAATGCGTTTCGAGCAAAAGTTAAAGCGATAAGGGCATGTTACTTGAGCTTTCAGTCTAAACACTTACCTTCGAGTCTAAACCTTACCTATCCTTCGAGTCTAAACCTTACCTATCCCCGAGTCTAAACCTTGCCTATCCCTTTCCCTTGTGAAAAAGAAGTGAGCGAGAGTGCTGGTCAGCGGCTTTTCGGTTCGAGCAGGTTCATCGGCTCGGAGAGTCGAGAATGGCGGATTTGACGAAACGGTGAGGGTATGAGAAATCGAGATGATTAGGAAGGAAGAGTTAGTCCTGGCTTTGGAAAATGCCCGGAAGGTTCATGAAGAACAGTGTCATTGCTTATCGGTGCTCTTCACCGCAATGGAGTCCAAGTAACAATTGAGTCAGCGGTTCTGCTGGTAGTGGTCGAAGATGAGACTCCGAGTAGCCATCTCGGTTCCCCGGCCTATAACCAATACCTTCCTCCATCCACATATGATCCCTTGCCAGGACCACTTCTCCTCGGTCCTTTCCAACATCCCGGCTCATTGGGGCTCCATTGCCCTCGGCTTCTCGAACGGATTGGATTTCACCCCACTTATCCCTCGGTCTCGGCCAATACTGCCGGTTTATGCTCCAACCTCACATAATCGAGTTTGAGATATGTGGCTATGTTGAAGCCCCTATACCGCTTTGAATGTGATCTTGAGTTGCCAAAGGATGAACCGAGTTTTCAGTATTACCTCTGGGACTTAATGAATTCAGCCGTCGGTTCGCTACTACAAGTCTGTTGCCGGTTCCGGTAGCCCAAGAGTCCCCGTTGACCCCTATGTGGCAATATTGATGGAGCAAGTGAAAGCGAGATGCAAGAGAAGCTTGACCTCATGATGAGTATCAATACTCCCTTGACCCAAGATGTCGAACCGGGCCGGAAATGACTCCACCGAGCATAACCCAATACCAAGCGGCAACCGTGCTGGCTCGGCACGGTACCTCACAAAGGAAAGAATGTCACGGCTTCCTTGACCAAATCCAGCAGTGGAACCAATTGGACAATGGGAATGCGAGTCTTGAGAATAACAAGGTCCCCAGAAAACCTCGCTCCTTTCACTTTAACAATACGAGAGATGCCTTTAAGCAAGATTACGGAAGAGCTAGTGAAAGAAAAAGCGATAAAGCCCTTTGGAGAATTGGAAGCCCGGGAACCCCGGTATCGGAATGGACGAGACCAAACAGGTCGCTTCCATCAATACCATGGGCACAACACCGACAATTGCACCGCTTTGAGGCATGAGATCCAAAAGTTGATAGAAGATGGGAAGCTTGAGAACCTCCATGGGCCAAAGACGAGAAAGTTATGACAAGAGGTCAATTCAAGAAGTGCAAGGTCGAAACGTCGGCTGATGATTTTGGGATGCCCATGAGCAAAGTTTTCAACGATTTGGTGAAACGAAGCCTTCTCACACCTCTCGAGAATCATAAGCCAAGAAACCCAAGTAGAGTTGACGGGGCCAAGTTACGTGAGTACCACAAGCATTATGGTCATGTGACGGACAAGTGTGTGGAGGCTGAAGAAAGAAATTCGGTGGGCGATCTACGAAGGAAAGCTCGAAGCTCACTGGCAGTCCAACCCGTGAAGAGTAGCTAGACTAGGGTTTACCTATCCTTAAAAAAAAAAAAAAAGAAGAAAAAGAAAAATAGTCTCTCGGTCAACCTTCGTAGGTTCTAGTACTTTTCTCTTTCAATTAAGTCCTCTACGGACATTGTATTTAATCTTCAATTTTCTATAAAAGAGTCTTCTTCTTTTCTTGCTAGACTTAAGACATTATTTGCACACCTACATTACATTTAATGAAATGGTTTTATTTTATATGATCACTTGCATTGCTCAACAAATAATCTCTCGAAATAATTAACGTTCTGATTAATCGGTGTGAGAAAGTCAACTAATGCCATCAAGCCATACACTTTCCTTACCCCACAAAAGGCCTTCATCAAAGCCATACACTTTCCCAAACCATGTCCTCCCATCACCTTGACCAAGTCAACAACGGCGGCATCATCAAGGACATCAAAGGCCACTCGGCTTGAAAGATTGACCCCGTGTCGACAACAACCTAGGGGCTTGGCTTAGACTTCAAGGGTATCAAGAATGTTCAAGCGAGGGCTCGCCTTGGCCCTCGGGTGCTTCAAAAAAAAATGTGTGTAGTGCGAAAAGAGTAATACCCGGCTAGTGAAAATCCCAAAAAAAAGGGCAGTCTAGGCAAAAAACAGGGTTGCACATAAAAAAACAAGAAAGGAAAAAAATCTTAGTGCAAAAAGAGTATTGCCCAGCTAGGCTGAAAATCCCAAAAAACGGCGGTCTAGGTAAAAAATAGGGTTGCACATAAAAATAAAAGAAAAAAAGAAAAAGAAAATGAGGCCAAGGACCCGGCACCGCCCATCGAAAGCTTGACGGACGGGCAAAATCAAAGCTCGAGAGAATGAAAGTTGTCGATAACAATGGGGCGGTCGAAGCAAAGCAGAAGCATTTCATAAGCCTTTAGGCACGTGCAAATCCTTTCTCCCCCAATGAAAGAGAGAATCGAAAGCAATCGAAGCGGCCGTCCAAAAATGACTTGGTCAAGGAATCATCCAGAGGCCCACGCCTCATCATCCGCATCCTAGCCTTTTCACTAAAGGAACCACAAATCCCATTTCCCAAAGCCAAACACGGTCCGGGCCAAGGCCGAACTACGGAGACTGAGCTCCTCACAATGAGGGGAACGTAGGCAACCAGAAACGGTCCGGTCATAAGCATATCCAAATTACCGAAAACCCGGTCTCATCAAATGACCTCTCCCATGGACACGGTCAAATCCCGAGAAAACCCGATCTCATCAATGACCTCCATATACACAAAGCTTTTCTTTCACACCCAGCCAACCTTGATCCTCGACATTAGTTGACTTTCTCCTCATGATATTTATTCATATCGAGATTAGTGGTTGAATAACCCGAACATTAATAAAGGGTTTTAAGCAATCTTGTGATCATTGTAAATAAAACAAGTTTTCAGATGTCTTGACAAGTCTTTCTTTTCTACATCTTAGGAAAAATAGTGCTAAACAACGATTTTACGTCGGCGGGGGCTTCCATACACTTTTACCAACCTTTCTACGCTTATACTCTCTCAAAAGAGTCAAACCCAAAGCGAGTTCTTGTGCCTACATCGAATAAGGCCATCAAAATAACACAAAATTGGGATCTATTCCCACCTTTTGAAAAATATGCCCCTGCATGTATATATCTTCCTAAAATTCTTCTCTTTGTCCACATCTTCTTAAGGTTGGTGAGTGACTAAAAAAAAAAAAAAAAAAAAAAAAAAAATAAAATAAAAAAAGGGAAGGAAAAGGATAGGTTTTCCATCTTCTGCTACAATTCGCATTAGGACGCCTCGAAACTCTTTCGGTCAGGGCTTTGCCAAGTCATTCCTTTAAAGCTGGGGCTTCTTTAGCCATTTTCGGGGTTCGCATCGGGTTCTTCACTAGGTCCCTAGATGGATTCGGTCTTGGTCGAGATCAATTTCGGAATCACGTTCGCAATACCCAATCGAGATTGGGATTTTTATTAGGTCATCGGGCGAGGCTTCGCCAAGTCACTTCGCTTGCTCGGCTCATTCAACGGGGCTTTGCCAAATGAAAGGATCTTTCCTGGCTTTAGTAAGACATGGGGTTTTGCGAGAAAGTTTTTCCTCGACCGGAGACTCCGATAAGTCATATCCATCCCTAGAAGAAAGGTTTGGTCACTCCGACATACGCTTTGGTTGTAAAAGCACATCGGCATCAACTTCAAATGCTAGAGTGTGAGAAAAGAATAGTCACGAGACCCGAGGTTCAAACCCGGTCTCGGCTCAAGAGGGAATTCTCGTCACGTTGACAACGGCAACGGTTCGAGTCCGCACCCAAGGGATACTGACCCCACTGTTTGAAACCCGTCTCAAACAATTCCCAAATACATTCCATATGTACATCCGAGACCAGTCCCTACCATGTTTCCAAGAGAAAAATCATCCCTAGGCTCAAGTAACGTGCCAATTGCTAATGATAACATTTTCTCCCGAAAGTGCCTTCGAGATAACTCTAGGCGACAGTTTCCTAATTGTCAAAACGTCGAAAATCCTAGACATCATTCCTAATTGTCTAGGTAAGGCTTGAACTACGATCAAGGCTTGATTCCTCCGGGATACGTAGGTAGCCTTTCATAAAGGTCCAGCCATCTGACCACTTTGGTCACCTTTTTCTTCCTCCACTCTCCAATGGTGCGTAAGCTTTTCATAAAAGTCCAATTTTATGACCATATTGGTCATCCTTTTTGATTTGGAACATTCCTGTGAAGGATTGGTTGCTTGACCTCCTAGGTCATCCCATTTCCATCCTTAAGGGACCAATATCTCTTTGCCATTGTCCTAAGGAGACCAGGTTTGTGACCTATTTGGTCACCCAATTCCAACCTGTGTCAGCAATTCCAGTCCAAGGCCAAAAGGTAAGAGAAGTGCGGTCTTGGCTACTTATGTCACGCGACAAAGCGGCGATTGGCTACTTATGTCGTGCGACATAACTAGCCACATCAGACATCAAACATCAGCAGCTTCCTGCTTTCCCCAGGGCACTCCCCGACTTGTCAAAAGCTGCAAATACCATCCATTCACCTCTCAAATGCATAGGGAATGGTTCATTTACCCCATATACACTCATGCATTCATATTCAAGCCAAAAATTCATTCAAGTCACTCAGTTCTAGCCATTTATCGTACATCATTTCATAAATGTGTGCAAAGGAGAAAAAGGCTAGCAATGTACATTCAAACCAAAATAGACCAAGTCTAAGAAATGTGCAAAAATAACATGTGTTTTCCCCAAAGGGGGTACAATAGCCAAAAAAAGTCATAAATGTCTAAGGGGAAAGGGGCTACTACGAGATCCTCTCCATCACCCTCTTCATCATCCTCTCCCTCATCTCCATCCTCGTCGTCATCCTCGGCCTCCTGCGGCTCATCGTCGGGATCGTCCAGAAGGTGCCTCGTAGGCTATGGTCTCCGTGCGGTAATAGTCGTCGAGCTCGGTGATAACGGTGGAGTCAAGCTCGTGAGTCCGTGGCCGTCTCGGCTCCGTCCTCATCCTCATCCTCATCCTCATCATCATCGTCAATCTCAATGGAGTGCAGTAAAGAGGCACATTTGCGATCTTTGTCCGGCGTCGGTCCTCTAGTGCTCCCGGGTGCCACGTCATCGAGCGGCTCTTCTTCCTTCTCGGTTGGCCGAGGTGGAGAGATATCAATCGAACCACTGTGGCCGGCGCGATTCTTCCCGAGAAACTCATGCCTTTACGGAGCTTGCCAATCATGCCCGCGGCGCCGGTATATGCCACTGGTCAAATGTCACAAGCTTTGACGGGGAACTGTTACAAGCGAGACATAAAAAGCGTCGAGAATGCGGTTCTTGATAACAAAAAAGAGATGCAAGCAATCCAAAGAGGCGTAAGGAACGGTACTTACGGATCTAGAACCTCGCGGGAGCACCGGATGAGGATGAGTGCAGGACATATCAATGTGAGCTCGCCTCATGCGACCGCCGCCACGATAATCAATGAAAGTCGGGGGCAAAGGAGGTCTAGCAACATAGCCGATCGAAGGCCCCACGCTATGAGCGCCATAACCTTGACCACAGTGCGTGGGCGAAGATGCATGGCCACGTACATAGTATAGTCCCCCTCCCGTGTGTAAAGATGTGCCGCCGTACCTACGATCAAAGCATCTACATTCGCCAGGCGGCGACGGCCACATCTAGGCGGGGATCATCGGGGATCCGAGCGTGCTTATTCGGCCCATCTTTGTCTATACACCCTCTCTCCCCAAGTACAAGGCGTCTCGGACAAGCCCGCAGTAGCTTGCGACACTGCTGTGAAGTGCGCGGCGTGATCTAAATCCCGGGCGGCATAACGACCGGTCCGGGGGAACAAGCTCATCCTGTGGAACCCCTCTCGGGCATGTCGCGTATCATGATAAGAAGCGGTAATCCTGCACCTCGAGCCCTCCCGGCGTCTGAGTGCATTTCCTGGCATCCTTCGTCCACCGACGAAGAGCGGGAAAAAGTGGTGGCGAAACTCATCCTTGATACGCCACTCATGCGGCCAAAATACTCGTATGCCCAAGCACGAAGGAGAAGAAGAAGTCAAAACGGGAAAACAAGGGATATAATGAAATGCGCTAAGGAAAAGAGATCAAGGTGAGAGAATACCTCGAAAGCCGGATGAAAGCGGGTGAAGTACTTCGCCTTCCCTCGTGACGTCATCTAGGGCCAAATACATCTCGGCTAAGCTTTGCCTCTCCCCGGGAAAGATTCCCGACGGTATCCCAGGCTCTCAGCTCCAATAGTGAAATCGAAAGCGATAGATGCGCTGTTGATGAACGGCATGTCGGAAAAGCCCACCCATACAAAAGCTCTAGCCAATCTCTCGGCTCTCGGCCGGCTCTCAATGGGATCATCTACCACGGTGTAGTCCTGCTGCCCTGAATCGGGCCATGTAGCACCCCAACTCATATCCATTCCCCTTCTTGATCCAGGAACGAAACCAAGTAAGCCCGTAAAATCATCATCGGCAATAGTGGGGCTCAACTCCACTGTACGAGGCTCCTCTATGTAGAGCGGCTCATCCGTAAAAGCGATCCTGTGATGACCGCAAAGTCGGCGGAGTGGCGTCGTCTCACCCCAAGAAGTGAAATGAGTGAGTGGTCTCCCACAGAACTCTCTGAATGCCCTCGCTAGATCCACACTCCTGCGAGTGCCCCAGATGGCCTTCGCCATCTCAAAAAATTGCCCTAGCCCGGCGGCGTAAATCGGGCCCTTAGGCGAGTCCACTGCTCCTGGCTACCCGGCAAGCTATCCCATAGCTTGCCAATCACCTCGGGGAGCCACGGGTGCGCAATCCACTGCAAGAAAACATGGCACAGTATCAATATTTCGTGCTATTTCTTGAAATCATCTCAAGCAAAAAATAGGTCAAAATGGATCAATGTATGGCATGCATTTACGCATTACATTTCCTAGATTCATCTATGTTCACATGCCGAGTTCATGTCAATAGCACACAGTCTAAAAAAAAAAAAAAAAAATCGGTTCAAATCAATTTCGCCCAAATTGAAAAATTTTCAAGAAACCCTAGGTTTCTTACCTCTTCCTTCTTAGAACATCCAGTATGCTCATCGAAATTTGTGGGTAGAAATCTCCTCTTGGTGCTTAGGAAGAAACGGCCGTTGATTCCTTTGAACCCCCTTTCTCAGAGCGGCTAAATTGGCGTGTTGAGAACCCCTCTTGGTCGGATAGAGCCTAGGAGGCATTTTCCAAGTTGAATCGAACTAAAGATTTGTTTGATTTCTCTAGATCCCTCTCAAATCGCCCTGCGAGGTTGCTCTCTCTCTTCTTGCCGTCGCCTCCCTCCCAATTTCAAGTCTAATTTAATTTCAAAATGGCGGCGTGCGATTTTTAATAAATACGTCCACGGGGCTGTTATGTCGTGCGACATACTAAGCCCCTGTGGTGATTTTACAATTTGCCCCTGAAGGCTCCATTTTACAAATTTTGTCCCCGTAGGCTGTTTTGTCCTTTGTGCCACGGCATTTTCAATCAAATTTTCCCTCAATGCCCCAGAGGCTTATTTTACAAATTTACCCCCTCGTGGCTCATTTTATTTGCCTTTAGCATTTTTAATTCACTTCTTTTACAAAAATTATCCGGATACACCCCACTTTTCTTTACAAAAAACTATTGATTCCTTCCAACTTCTCTACAAAATCCAACCTTTTTCGCAATCTCCGTTATTCCGTTATAACGGGATAACGTTAGGTAACGACCTCAGAATTGTCAAAACTCTAAACTTGTGCTACCACTATCCGCGAATAGTGACGAATGCCCAAGTTATTTCAAGTGTGCTACCACTATCCGCGAATAGTGACGCATGCCTAAATCATTCCAACTTGTGCTACCACTATCCACGAATAGTGACGAATGCCCAAGTTATTTCAACTTGTGCTACCACTATCCGCGAATAGTGACGAATGCCCAAGTTATTTCAATTTGTGCTACCACTATCCGCGAATAGTGACGAATGCCCAAGTTATTTCAAATTGTGCTACCACTATCCGCGAATAGTGACGCATGCCTAAATCATTCCAACTTGTGCTACCACTATCCGCGAATAGTGACGAATGCCCAAGTTATTCCAACTTGTGCTACCGCTATCCGCGAATAGTGACGAATGCCCAAGTTATTTCAATTTGTGCTACCACTATCCGCGAATAGTGACGAATGCCCAAGTCATTTCAAATTGTGCTATCACTATCCGCGAATAGTGACGCATGCCTAAGTCATTTCAACTTGTGCTACCACTATCCGCGAATAGTGACGAATGCCCAAGTCATTCCAACTTGTGCTACCACTATCCGCGAATAGTGACGTATGCTCAAGTTTCCCAACTTAAGTTACCTCTATCTCCGTCATAAAGAGATAGTGCCGTAAGCTCTTGCTTCCTCAGGTGACAGCCTCCGAATTGTCAAAATCTCAAGGATCCTAGACATCGTTCCTAACTATCTAGTGATGCTTGAACTACGATCAAGGCTTGATTCCTCCGGGATACGTAGGTAGCCTTTTATAAAAGGTCCAGCCATTCGACCACTTTGGTCACCCTGTTTCTTTGTCACTCCTCAGTGATAAAGCGCCCCTTCATAAAAGTTCAAATATTCGACCACCTGGGTCACTCCTAGCATATCCCCAGTAGGATCAATTGCTTGACCTCCTAGGTCATTTTCTGTTCTTTTTCCCGGCTGAGACCGGTTTCTCTTCTTCCTTCCCAGCGGATCCTAATCCCGAACTACGGCTGGCTTGATTCCTCAGGGATACGTAGGTAGCCTTCCAAAAGGTTCGGCCACTCGACCACCTTGGTCACCCAATCCGTCTCGGCATTCGCCGAGATCGGATCCTTTTCTATCGACAACCCCGCTCGCCTTGCAAGTGAGCGTTGCCGAGGGCTTACTGTAAGTACCCAAATCTGGCTCATGCCTTCCGGTTAATTTTCCGGCAATTCCGGTAATTTTTACAGTAATTCCCCGGATTTTCCTAAAGTTAGAACAATTCCGGAAATGTTCCAAGCCTTTTAAGGGCTGAAGGAAATGCTTGGTGATTAAGAAACACGTTTTCTTAATCCCAGAAACCCTTCTAGAAAGTGCCACCTTGCATGTTTCTAGAAAAATCCAGTTGGCTACTTATGTCGTGCGACATAACCGGCCGAGGAAGAGTTCTAGAAAGTTTGCCACCTTGCATGTTTCTAGAAGAATCCGGAAGTGGCTACTTATGTCGTGCGACATAACCGGCCCGGAAAAGTTCTAGAACCATGCCACCTTGCATGTTTCCGGAAGGAATACGATGCATGGCTTGTTATGTCGTGCGACATAACAAGCCCATCTTGCGACCTATAAATAGAGGCCTTCACCTCTCATTTTAGACACACCTCTTCCACCCCTCGGTCCCCTACATAGGGAATACGCTCCCGAAGCCTCCTCTCTCCTCACATACCCCTCAAATCAACCTAATCCTCCCAAATCCATCCCACACACACTTCCCACACACACACTTACTACATACATCAAGAAATCAAGGAGTTCCCAAGGATCCAAGGCCTTAACTCAGTCTCCGGAGGAGGAGCGCTAGAAGGCTCCTATATCTAACTTGATATAGGAGTTGTGGATCTTGAGGGTAACGAGTTTCTACCCCTTTTCCACTCTCTATTTTCCTTTGAATATGAAATCTATGTGTTACATGCATTGATACTATAGTATTCTGATTAAAGTTGCATGCTTTAGCTTCATATTACCCAGATCCACATTTTATTTCATTACCTTTCATATAAAATCTTCGTTTTGACTTGGTTTTTGCATGAACACTCAAGATGAGTGTGGATCCCTCATATCCACACCCTCTTGAAGTGTTCATTATTGATAAACATGCTCTATGAGATTTGTTTGTGAAGTAACTTGACCATTTTGGTGCCTTGTTACCTCTGCAAATCTCAGTTGTAAAGCCTCTGCAAAATGGCTAGTTATGTCACGCTGACATGGCGGCCTATGTCGTGCGACATAAGTAGCCGGTTTCGAAGCTTCACGGTTTCAAGCATGTCGATGTTAAACCCCCTTTAAGCTATAACTTTGATGTCTATACGCAATTTAGATAGTATCTATGTACATACTATGTCATCTTTTCATTAAAATATCATTCTCGTACATAAAGATGCATCCTTTACACCTAAATCCCATTTTTCATGCATTAAAATCATTCCTTTTCCATTTTAAATCCCTTTTCACATTAAAGATGCACTCTTTGCACAAAGATCATTTCTTTACATAAAAAACATCCATTTGCAATCAAATGCATCATTTTCAAACCAAAAATGCCATCTTTTTGCTAAAATATCATTTTTACATGCATTTCCCCCTTTTCCCCAACCTTGGAATGGACCGGTGTAAAAGTTCTCATCTTTGCATCGTTCCTTCCATTAAAGGTTCATGATTTCTTTAGGAAAAGGATAACCTTGAACCCTATATCTCCAATTATCGCTTAAGAATGAGTATGAAGCCTCTATACGAGCTCGGCCGTCTTAAAGCGTAGGATTGATGGGCTAAGGACATTCCTTCCTAAAGAACCTCATCTTTGACCCAAAGAGAGTCATTCTCTCGATCTCGCAAGTCCCAGGGTCCCGAGGTTTAAAATGCGATGATCATAAGTCATAAGATGAGGACGGGATCATAATCCCAAATACATAAATTCAAGGAATCCGGCGACAACCAACAAATGGTTTTGTACGTCCGGAAGACAACTTGGGACATTCCCCCTTATTTTCAAACACATGCACACAAGAAAGCACGCAAGCAAGCACGATTAATGAAATCTCGGGAGACTTGCTCCGTGAGAAGGCACACTTTGGGTGAACGCCAAACGTTCTTCCCGAGGGTAACTTAACCTCAGAACCCATACAACCTTTTTTCAAAGTTTTGAGGTAATCAAAATGGCGTGGCGACTCCGTTTTTCAAATAACTCGGATGTCTTCAAACTCGCGTGAATGCCAATAAACAAAAATGTTGGGCACACATTCACAGAACCTGATTAGGAGGCTTGGATCCGAGACCCAAGAAAGTTGCACCTCACTCCGGCCGCTGATGTAGTAAATGTTATTTCAGGTGGATCCCATATTTGTGGCACAACTTACTGCAGCCAAGCGTCATGCCAAGAGTTCCAAGGAAGATCAATCGGAAGCGCCTCAGGTGTCGCGACTTACGGATGGTCAAGTTATCTCCTTTGAAGATGAGGATAAGGATAACACGTTGGACCCCCATCATGATGGCCTAGTTGTCCAGTGCGGATTGCTAATTGTATGGTCAAGAGAATTCGATTGATGGCGGCGGCTCGGTTAACATAATCTTCATCATGCTCTGGAAGAGATGGGTATCCCTTTGTCACAGAAGTTGTGAAGAATTCATCCGTCTTGGTGGGGTTAGGTGGTGAAGTAAAGCAAACGATCGAAAAAGAAATCAAGTTGCCTATCTATTTGGAGGGTATGAATTCTATGGAAAGGTTACGTGTGATTGAATGTTCATCCTCGTACAATGTCATTTTGGGAAGACCTTGGATCCACAACATGGAGGCCGTGCCGATCAACCTATCACCGGTGCGTCAAATTTCCAACACCTTGGGGTGTGGCCAAGTTGAAGGGAAATCGGGCTTCTAAAAGAGTGCTACAAAGGTTAATATGAAAGCAAGTTCGAGTCCCTCGTCAAGCATAGCAATTAAAGAAAAGGGCCCGGGATGTTCTTGAAGCGGTGGAGCGTGAGACGAAAAGTATTTACGGTGATGAGTCAAACCACAGGGCCCCGAGTGCAAGTTGGTACAGATCTTCCATCAGAAATTGAGGAGGAACTGATCGAGTTCTTGAAAAGTCAGAAATGTTATTTTGCGTGGAAGCATGAGGACATGACATGAATAAGCAAGGACATCATTACTCACAAGTTGAACATTGATCCAACCATTCGTCCTGTCCACCAGAAAAGAAGAAACTTTGCCTATGAGCGGAACCAGATTATAAAGGATGAAGTTGAGAGGCTTTTGAAGTCCAAGATGATCAGGGAAGTTCAATACCCAAGGTGGTTAGCTAATGTTGTGGTGGTAGAGAAGAGGAACGGCAAGTGGCGAGTATGCGTGGACTTCACAGACTTGAACAAGGCCTGCCCAAAAGATCCATTCCCTCTTCCTCACATTGATTCTCTAGTTGATGAGACAGCTGGCCACGATATCTTGACATTCATGGATGCTGTAGCGTTGTGAGAAAATTTTCATCTTTTCATCTTTTTGAGTCGCCACCTATATTATTCGATTGGAAACATAGGAAAACCATTTTGAAAGAGATTTGGGTTCGGGGCTTAGGTTATGAAATGGGTAGGTTTAGAAGGCATCCATTTCACCCAATCCGGAGATCGGTCTTGCTAAAGAAAAGAGAGGTTTTCAATCTTTTTAATAAAATAATTAAAGAAGAACAAATAAACCCTAATCAATTTCTTGATTAGGAATGTCAGTTGTATGCTTCGAGATCGCCTTCATTATTGAAGGGACTCTAGGCTAATCCTTTTGATGGGATTACACTACTCTAAAATCAATAGAGAGGTTGAGAAGAGAAACGAAAGTTTAAAGGATGATTACCTTTTGAGAGAGATTCGGACGAGTTTCGACTCAAGTTTAGAGTTGAAACTTGATACGGACGAGCTTCGCCTCGATCCTTGATTTGGATCTTGATGCGGACGGAGCTTCGCCTTGGTCCTTTGATTCGGGCTTCGATGTTCGTCAATCAACGTGGTTGAAGGACGAATTTAGGAGTTGTTTGTGAGTGATTTGAAGGAGTCTTTCGTGGAAAGAAACCAACAAATTTGTGTGTGTTGTGTGTTTTCTTGATCAAGGATCGGAAATTGTCGACCTACGAAACACTTGGAAGTCATCCGGTATTTATAGGAGGTTGGAGAGGTGAAGGTGGAGAGGTAAAATCCCCTAGGAAGGTTCGAACTCGGTTCTGATTGGATACCGAATTGATAAGGTTTTATCCAAAAGAGAGTTTGAAACGGAGAAGGAGAGTGATTTACGCACATCTGTCGAGGATATCTCGCGCGAGATATGATATCTCGTGCGAGATAACTAGTACGATGACTATTTTGTCCTCTTCGGTTGTTAGTTAGTCGGTTAGGTCCAAAACTAACGAGGTTAGTTAGAAACTTAACGAAACATGGCCAAGCGATATGCTTTCATCAAAACATAAAGAGAGATGAAGAGTAGTGTAATCATGTAATTATGGGTTCGAGAATGGGGTGTCTCTGAGCCCCTCGGCGACGGGTCTTATGAAAGAAGAAGTGTCGTCGATAGAAAAGACATCATTACGAACACCTTTGGGATGGTCGTGCCGCAGCTGCCTACGTATCTCTATCGGAGAATCGAGACAACGTAGTTCGACTCCAAAACACGAAAAGGTTGCTTTAGGTATTTTGAAAATCATTTTTTGAAAATCGAGGAGATTTTATTTTTGAAAAGGCAAATCCATGCGAGGAATCAAATCATGACCCAATTACGAATATACTGTTTGTGGAAGTGAGGTGACGATCTTGGCGATTCAAGACCAGGGCTTTTGTTGAGGTGACGATCTGGCGATTCAAGATCGAGCTTTTGTTGAGTAGTACTCGACATACTACTTGTAGATGCTTGACACACCTACTTGGTGACGATCTGGCGATTCAAGGCCGAGCTTTTGTTGAGTAGTACTCGACATACTACTTGTAGATGCTTGACACATCTACTTGGTGACGATCCACTGTAGAGGCGTGAATCGGGCTTTTTTGTTGGTGAGTACTTGACATACTTACCTAGATGCTTGACACATCTATTTGATGACGATCCACTGTGAGGGCGTTGAATCGGGCTTTTGTTAAGAGTGAGTACTTGACATACTTACCACTAGATGCTTGACACATCTATTTGATGACGATCCACTGTTTGGGCGTTGAATCGGGCTTTTGTTGGTGAGTACTTGACATACTTACCCTAGATGCTTGACACATCTATTTGATGACGATCCACCTGTAAGGGCGTTGAATCGGGCTTTTGTTGGTGTATGCTTGACATACTTACCCTAGATGCTTGACACATCTATTTGATGACGATCCACCTGTTTGGGCTTTGAATCGGGCTTTTTGTTGGAATATGCTTGACGCATGACACTTGACGTGGTGGTTGCTTGACGCGATGGATGCTTGACGCGATGGTTGCTTGACGCGATGGATGCTTGACGCTTTGGATGCTTGACGCTTTAAGATATGCTTGACGCACTTAATTAGATGCATTGAAAGGTATATGGTAGGAAATCCAAACACTCAACATGTTTGATCTAATTCTTGAAAGTAGGCACTTGACGTGCTTTAATTCCTACAAGAGGGTTAGTGAAAGCATTTGCCTAACAACATATATTCACTTAAGCGTTTGTTTGTTCAAGATGATCAATGTGCACTCGACTCCAAGAATCAGCGGGGAGAATGAGTTCTATTATGTGAGAATTGAAAATCGTTTGTGATTTAGATTTTGGTTTAGAAGACCAACTCGTGAGGTCCATCTAAAGATCGAATGAGACAATCGTCTAATAGGATTCCGTTGAGATAACCTAAGTTCAACACTAAGGTTCGAGATGGTTCGAGGATTTCTTCGTTGTCGCGGGACCTTTTCATCTTCAAGCCCCAAGTTGCTCATGTGATGATCATTGACTGAACAAGGTCCAAACCACTCCAATGGCTTTTGCTATGTAGAACTGATGTTGTCTAACCTAAAGCACATATTTTCCAAGGCTTCTCTTGACACTAAGCCCCAAGACTTCTTGTATGTTGTAGATGACTTCGTGAACAGGTTTGTGAGGCTGTGTAAATTGAAGAAGGATCCCCTCCTTTTTCCCTTTGAATTTTTTTTCTTAGTGACGCACCCTGGTTTTTGCCTAGACCGCCCTTTCGGGTTTTCAATCTAGCGGGCATCTCTTTTGCGTCTTTTGTTTTGTGCTCTAACTTTTGCCTAGGCCGCTCTTTACGAGTTTTCAACCTAGCGAGCTATTTTTTTTTTTTTGAAAAGTATGTGTACTCGAAGGTGACTCGGTTGGAAGAATCTCATTTAAGGAGAAAGATGAGATCTCAAGTTTAGTTGAGGAGAGACGGACTCTATTTTTGGAAGGTGATCCAAGCATTGACTCTTTTGGGAGTGTATTCTCTAATGATGATAGTGAGAAGCGAAGAGGAAAGCCCTAATGCAGATTTGATTACTCTCGAGAGTTTGAGTAGGGATTATTTGGGGAGGAAAGGTTAGGAAGCCCCGGTTTTGATGCTTGGATTTCAAGAGTGTGTATGAGAATGGCTAAGAGGAAGCCCCTATACTCAACAAAGAACGCTATATGGCTCAAAGGTCTAGAAAAGTTGTTCTACCTTTAATGGACCTTGCTTCATCTAGAAATTTCTAAACAAGATTGAGGAGAAAGCCAATCATTAGTATGACTTAAGGGTAAACATTTCTCTTTATGGATTGATGTTGAAAGTCTTCTTCATTTGCGTTGCCATTCGGGCTTCATTGTAAGAGGATGTTGAGGGATCCTCTTTTCTTCATTGATATCACTTGACTCTTCTTCTTTGTGGGAGAGTCCTTCTTGCCTTTGTTGAAATTTCATCCTTGTTGTGGGGCGATGAAGGCTTGAGAGTTTTTCTCTTTTTTTTTTTTTTTTTTTTTTTTTTTTTTTGATGCTCTATTTTTGCCTAGGACGATTTGAGGAGTTTCGACCTAGCGAGCTTTTTATTTTTGTACTCTCAAAGCCTTGAATTGAGTAGCCCCACTTTTCTTGGGATGAATGTTGATAGCAGCGCCTTTGGCTTCCTTCGTTTGTTGATCTTCGACTTTCAACATGAGTAATGTTTAGCCTTAAGCCTTCTAAGGATAGTTTTCATTTCAAACTTGTTTAGAAGTTTCTATCTTTCGTGATGATTTAAGGAATGAGGGTCCACTATTCAACATAGATCAAGTGATACTCATAAAGAAGAACAACTCTTGGGAAAGTGTTTAGGGTAAAGAGATAACTTTTATTGATAAGGAAATTCGAAACAGGACTCGATAGTTTACTTGACACAAACTAGAGAGGATAGAGATGTACTAGAAAGACGAACGACTCTTCGAGAACATACTAGGAAGTTTACCTAATCTATGTTTTTTTTTCTTTTCTTTTTTTTTTCAAAGGAAAAAAGAGAGGACAATCGGAGCCCCAAGGTGGTGATGCTTCCGTTGATCTTGCCGGCTTCATACAAGTCTTGGATGGCATCCCTCAAATTGTAGCAATTGTTGGTGTCAAGACCACTAAACTGATGGTACTCGCAAAATTTTAATCGTGGTCCCAATCTTCTCTCATTTTCTTAGGATGATAGTCTTCCATTGGCTTCAATTTTCCTTGGCCTACTAGATCATCGAACATTTCCTTAAGAGTAGCTTCACCAAAATCATGATAGGTACGACCGGTGCTCCCCTTTGTTGGACGATTCTCCTTTTACGATTCTTTCTAAGAAGGATAAATTCATCAACTCTAAGGCCCGATTTATGGAGTTCGAGGAAACTAGGGAAGTAATTGCCGGCAAGCTTCTCTTGGTATTCTTCGCGGAGGCATTGAAGTAGGATATGAATTTGTTCGTCTAGGCTTGGCCTATCAACGATTTCAATCGGTTTGATCCTCCATCTTTTGACAAAGTCTGCGAATGATTCATTTTGTTGTTGCTTGGTTTGCTCGAGGTCTCTTCTAGTAGTGCGGTAGGTAGTGTTGTCCTCATATTGCTTTTGGAAGGTACGACTAGCAAGTGGCCAATCGAGCCTTGTGGAGAGTGGAAGATTCATGTACCAATCTCTAGCGGCACCATCGAGGGTTTGAGGGAAGCATTGAACTAGCAAGTTGTCATCGACACCCATAGGTAGCATGGCCCAAGAGTAGGTTTCCAAATGAGCTTTAGGGCAAGTAGAACCATTGAATTTTGCAATGTCGGGTGTCTTGTACTTTCTAGGAAGCTTTGACATGGATTGACGAAGGGTGTCATAGTCGATAGAGAGTGAGGCTCCCTTACTCACATCGAGGGATGCAAGTTTCTTTTCTAGCATTGCCATGGTAAGGGGTTCGTCCTTGCTTTCCCTCTTTCTTTCTTTCTTGGAAGCATAACTCTCATTGTCGGAGGAGGAAGATGATGAGCTAGACTCATACACCTTTTTCTTGTGCTTGCGGTGGTTTTTAGCTTTCTTAGTGTATGATACTTCATCATCGGAAGAGGTCTCATTCTCTTTCTTCTTTGAGCTTAATTCGGCCAATTGTAGTTTCATGGCTTGGAGTTCGTCAACCATGGCTTTCATTTCCCCGGCTTGGATTCTCCTTTCAAGTTCTAATCGGGCCTCCATTTCATCGGCTTGGGCTTGTAGCATTTCTTCATATCGAATCCTTTGATCCTCAATTTCCTTCTTGAGTGCTTCAGAATTCATCGTGTCGGAAAGAAATTGAGATGTTACCGTTGGAGAGGTAAGGGAGCTTGACGACCTTAGAGATGAACTAGAGATATCCCGACGAGACGCCTTTTCGAATATTAGCCCCAAACGATCCTAGATGGAGAAAAGGATGATGGTTAAAATTACCTCACGAGTGATTTTTTTTTTTTGAAGTTTTATTTTTATTAGAGACGGAGTTTTGACTCAAGGAGGGAGCGCACATCGATTATCAATCACAAACACGGTTACGCAAATAATATCTCGCGCGAGACTAGGTGATCTCGCACGAGATAACCATCGGAAAGATGGATTTTATTCCTCATTTTATTTCCTAAATTCATGGTCGGACGGACGAAGATCCGTTTTCTATCTAGCATCCTAGGTAAATCTTGCGGTATACGTAATTCAAACCAAACCTAGGGACTCGGTAATTAACCATTCTTTGTAAAATAAAGCCACGTAAAATTGACCGGAAGGATTTTTTTTTCTTTAAAGGGACTTGAAAGGGTCATTCGAAGGGACATTTCGAAGGGACTTTTTCTTTTTCCGAAGGGACTTTTCGAATCCTTTCTCGATAGTCAATTTTACATTAACTTTATTTTGGTCAAAGACAAGAAAGATTACCAAGTCAAAACCGACCGGTCACGGAGTGTTCTTAGAAAGACAATCTACATGATATGTGGCGATGCGGGTGGAAGGCTAGGCTCCCCGCGATATGACAATCTAGGTGGATTGAATACGCGGAGTGGGATGATCCCAACTTCGGAGAGACCGGCGACTAGGTGGTTACCGTCATCCGTCCTTAGTGTGGGTCCCGGGTTTATAGAGGGTATGCGGTGCAATGACGGTTATATAAATGAGTGCGCGTGTGTGAGAGTCGATCTAGGTGATAGAGTAAAATAGAGATTTTTGAAAATCAAAAGGAAAACGAGATAATGGCCGCACCAAGTGGTTGCCTACGTTTCTCCCAATCTAGGAAGACTCGGGCCGTCGTAGTTCCACATAAAAGAGAGATAAAGAGAGATAAATAATTTAATTTACAACTCCCGAATCCCCAATGGACCGGACTTTAATTAAATAAAACCCAATCGCACGCGGTTTATAAATAATAATCAATTATTTAAAGGAAATAAAGGTTCGAGTTCTACACCTTAAGGAGGCCTTAAGATGCGGGAACTCTGCGAGATAATGAATTGCAGGATCCCCCTTGCATGTTCGGCTCTCGTCTTGGATTATGAGCGAAACGGGAGAAACCGAAAAAACAACCGGTGCCGAGGCAATATCTCGCGCGAGATATGATATCTCGCCGCGAGACATGCCTCATACGAGAGCAAAAATTCGAATTTACAAAATTTTTGAAAACCTCTCTTTTAATTTTGACGCAAGTTTAAGCCTCTTAATTTTAAATCCCAGTAGTCGCCCTTTGTAGCGTTGTGAGAAGATTTCTTCTTTTCATCTTTTTGAGTCGCCACCTATATTATTTGATTGGAAACATAGGAAAACCATTTTGAAAGAGATTTGGGTTCGAGGCTTAGGTTATGAAATGGGTAGGTTTAGAAGACATCCATTTCACCCAATCCGGAGATCGGTCTTTCTAAAGAAAAGAGAGGTTTTCAATCTTTTTAATAAAATAATTAAAGAAGAACAAATAAACCCTAATCAATTCATTGATTAGGAATGTCGGATTGTGTGCTTCGAGATCTCCTTCATTGGTGAAGGGACTCTAGGCTAATCCTTTTGATGGGATTACACTACTCTAAAATCAATAGAGAGGTTGAGAAGAGAAACGAAAGTTTAAAGGATGATTACCTTTTTGAGGAGAGATTCGGACAGAGTTTCGACTCAATTTTAGAGTTGAAACTTGATACGGACAGAGCTTCGCCTCGATCCTTGATTTGGATCTTGATGCGGACGGAGCTTCGCCTTGGTCCTTTGATTCGGGCTTCGATGTTCGTCAATCAACGTGGTTGAAGGACGAATTTAGGAGTTGTTTGTGAGTGATTTGAAGGAGTCTTTCGTGGAAAGAAACCAACAAATTTGTGTGTGTTGTGTGTTTTCTTGATCAAGGATCAGAATTGTCGACCTCCGAAACACTGAAAGTCATCCAGTATTTATAGGAGGTTGGAGAGGTGAAGGTGGAGAGGTAAAATCTCCTAGGAAGGTTCCAGAACTCAGTTCTGATTGGATACCCGAATTGATAAGATTTTATCCAAAAAGAGAGTTTGAAACGGAGAAGGAGAGTGATTTCTGCACATCCTGTCGAGGGGATATCTCGCGCGAGATATGATATCTCGTGCGAGATAACTAGTCTGATGACTATTTTGTCCTCTTCAGTTGTTCCGTTAGTCAGTTAGGTCCAAAACTAACGAGGTTAGTTAGAAACTTAACGAAACATGACGAAACTGATATGCTTTCATCAAAACATAAAAGAGAGATGAAGAGTAGTGTAATCATGTAATTATGAGTTCAGAATGGGGTGTCTACAACAGGTTGCATTTGCATTTGGTTCTTGCTGGTGTATTTTTGGGGAAAATGAGTAATACAGGCTGGTCTGGAAAAAAAAATCTACTTATTTACGGCGGATATACAAAGCCACCGTAAATAAGTTCAATGGACGACTCGTCCACAAAGGGGGACGAGGGTATCAGATTGGGTGAAAATGGGGACAATTCGTGCTCTAGTGGACGACTCGTCTCTTATATATGGCGGACCTATACCGCCGTATATAATATTTCATTATATACGGTGGTAACCTAACCGCCGTATAAAGCTTCCTCAAACATGGATGTGATACATACGACGTATTTGTATTTCATTATATACGGCGGCGATTAACCGGCGTATTTGTCCTTGCTTATATACGGAGGTTGTATTTCCGCCGTAAATAGTATATACGACGGTTTATCCGTCGTAAATACTATATACGACGCGACTTTATACGATTGACTATATACGGCGGATACTCCGCTGTAAATACTATATACGGCGACCCCGGTCACTATATACGGTCCCCTACCTAGCAGTTCATCGGACAATCAAACACTGACCAACAATCAACAAAATTGAATTACATGCAATTTCAGATCTACTTTAAGATATTACTAGTGTAAGCGATACATAAATGATGGCCTCTTAGGATCATACATGCACAGTCCTTGGCTAAGGATTCAGTGCATGTTGGCTAGAATATGGATAATTTCTAGAATATAGATAGTTTATTATTTGCCTTATCCTTGTCTCTATACACCTTAGATCGGACTGATGTACATTATAAATAGTGAGACTACAACAATGCATTACTCATGTTGAGTCATTATAATTACAAGTCATATTCTCTCTTTTTTCCATGGCATTACTCTTCGTCCCTATGTCTAATTCTTGTCTATTATGGTATCAGAGCCACCGATCCATGGTGACCTGATTACTTTCGCTTCCGCTATTTTTCTTTAATCTACTCTATTCTTTACTTCTTAAAATTAATTTAAAAAAAAAAAAGAGAGAGAAAAACAATGGATGATTTTTGGTATGATCCTTGTTGCTTTGATGCGTTACCATCATCCTATGTTGTTTGTCAATTATGTAACGGACTTGGTCATACTGCAATAGAGTGTTTGCATCGTGATGAACCAAGTGTTACCACTAATGCTTTTTCTTCTTTCTCTACTTCAGATTGGCTTTATCCAGAGCATAATGAAATTGAAGATGTCATAGATTCTCCTACTTATTCCATCGTAGAAGAATCGATGATTGACTCTAATATTTCATCTTCTTCCCAATTATTTACAACTTCAAATTGGTATGTTGATCATCTCCTAGATCAACTCCACTGTCTTCAAAAACTTTCTAGTCAATCATTGGCAAATTACTTTTCTAAAACAAAATCGATTTCATATGCTCTTACTAGGGTCGGGAGTCCAATTTCTGAAATCGAGCTCATTGATTTTCTTGTTGATGTACTTGATCCATTATACAATAAATTTGTCAATTATTATTATTTTCGAAAACCACAAATCTTGTTAGATTTATTATTCGAATGTCTTATTGATGAGGAAAAACAGTTTAAGAAACCATATTTTTCATCTTCGAAGGAGGCTAGTTCTCTCTCTACTACTCCCAAATACAAAGAAAATAATGTATCACCTCACATGGCGAGTTCCTCACCTGTACGTGCTAATGGCCCAACAATGACTCCTGATGGATTTTCCAATCATGGATCTGCCACCCAACAGTCTACAGCAGCCACGGATTCACCAACTGTAAACACCAGCATTGATTTACGGGTCTTCACCAAATGGAACCTTGAAAGTTGTCGCATCCGAGCCTGTCATTGCAACAGTTGCTATTTCGGATTCCATTATTGGGAGAGAATCTATGCCTGAAGAATTAAATCCAAAGCTTGAGAAGTTAACTCTTTCTACTAATCTACCTGTTACTTTTCCCGATCATCTCCAAGTCCTCGAGACTCTTAAAAAGGGTTTAACTTTTGGAAGTTTGGATGCTGCTCTTGGTGATAAGAATTCAAGCTCTTCCATTGAGCCTGTGCAGGGAAATGATGTAATGGATGCATCTATGAGCAGTCAAAATGTGACATCAACTGTCAAAGAAGATGAATTCCCAAGTCATCCTCTACCTCCTCCAAATGTGCCTGAAAGTGCACTTCCTTCAGAAGATAGTGTCCCGTCTGATTCTTCTCTGACCCCGGAGCAGTCAAAGCAGGAGACAGTGCCTCCACAAGGAGCATCTCAGATTCCATTTCCCCACTCTACTACAAATTATGGTTTTGGTCTTCCCCCTCATTATCTTGGGATTCTACCCCCTGAAGTACCTGAGCATCATAGTGGGAATCCACTTGTTTCATCTACATCATCTGCAGCTCCATCTACAATTCCATCTTCTGGAGCTGCACAGAATCCTTTATATCTGCCACCCTTTCCTCTATTTCAGCAGCCTTTTGCTCATGGCTACTTCCCATATGGCTCTTATTATCTTCACTACTACTGGCCCCCTAATGCCCACCATTTGATGGGACACGGTGGTTTCCCTCAGTAACCTTATGTAGTTCCACCAGGCGTAAAGTTTCCTGTTTGTGTTGCATGTCAAGACCAGCCTGCACACCCTACCTTTGCTCACAGCTCTGTTTCACTCGGATTGAGCGCAACAATGTCCTCATTTCAACAAGTTTTCTCGAGTCTACCGTCTCACATGGATATTTCGGTTGTTTCACCGGTAAGACGTAATGTAGATCCTTGTTCCATGCTTGTGCAATCTGGACCTCACCCATTCTTGTGCGAGGACAACTCATATGAAGATGAATCATACATATTGTATCCGTCGAGTGAGTGGCGGTACATGCCTTGTCATGACCACCTCTATCTTCAGCTACTGTTCAATATTAATCAACTACTATAGGTATTTCCATTCAAGATGCTTCTTCGTACCTCCAATTGGCTTGAGGGAGGGTATAAGCGATACATAAATGATAGCTAGAATATAGATAGTTTCTAGAATACAGATAGTTTATTATTTTACCTTATCCTTGTCTCTAAACACCTTAGATAGGATTGATATACATTATAAATAGTGAGACTACAACAATGCATTACTCATGTTGAGTCATTGTAATTACAAGTCATATTCTCTCTTTCTTCCATGGCATTACTCTTCGTCCCTATGTCTAATTCTTGTCTATTAACTAGTACATGTCTTCTTCTGTCAATTTTTATTTTTGTTTGTAGAAATCAAAGGATTTCAATTATCGCTTCTAAATTCATAAAGAGAAATCCTAATTTATGGAAGATTTGTTCTCTTCTTCATTGAGCTTGGTACCGCACTCCGTCTTCATGTTGATGAAAATCTGTGTTGTTTTTTTTTGGAATGTGTAGAAGTGGGTTTGTTTTTTTGAAAATGGGGTTGTGCTGATCATATTTGTTGCTCGAATTGCATGATGGTGGTGGATTAATTTTAGGGATAAGGTGGATGGGGTGGTCGGATTTGTTAGGGATGGTGGCAGATTGGATACTTCCGTTAAATTTTTTAACGAAAGTTATTATTTAATCTCGAGAATTGTTGACTAGGTTAGCCAAATAACTTCAGTTGCTAGGTCATAATTTCGTTAGAATTTTAAACGCCGTTAAGATTTTTTTAAATTATATTACATTATTTGATAACAATATCAAAAGAATGTATTATAATCCTAGAATTAACGACCAGGTTACATTAATTAATAAAAATTAAGAAGTATTTTTTATATATACTCCCTCTATCCCGCCTGAAGGGGCACAAATTTCCTTTTTGGGCGTCCCATTTGAAGGGGCACAACTCAAAAACGGAAAGTTTTTTATTACTTCTTTATTGTGGGACCCACTTGTCATACTCACAAAAAATATTCACTAACTATTCTCTACCCTGTAAGTACCCAAATCTGGCTTATGCCTTCCGGTTAAGTTTTCCGACAATTTTCCGAACTTTCCTAAAGTTCAGGGGCAATTCTGGAACTTTTTCAAACCTTCCGAGAGGGGAAGGACTTGCTAGAAATTAAAATTCCAAGCAGTCCCTCGCTGGAAAGGGGTTTCTAGGCGCCACCTTGCATGGATCTAGAAGCAGGCTGAGTCATCGACGGATAACGCCGGACGGCTTCTTTTGCAAGAGGTTAATGTCGCACGGCTTCATTAGGAAGCACAAATCAGCCTATAAATAGAGGCCTCCTCTACCCATTTTGAAAGAGAATTTCAGGCCTTGTTACTCTGCCAAAATCATCCCTCAAATTTCCAGAGAACAAAACTTCCCAAAAATCACCTCCCTCCTCCATAAAACTCATCCAAAACCACTCCTACATTAAGAAAAAGCCCCAAGGGAGATAGATAAAACCACCATTGGTAATCTCTCCTCCCTTTCTCCTTGAAATACCTTTATTATATTGTTATATTATTTACTTGCCATTTACTTTGCTTTTCTTGTCCTTAAATGTGATATATTGTTATAAAAATCATATCTTTATCATGTAGATATCATTTCCCCCCTCTCCCCTAGCATAAATAATTCATGGAGAATCCATCCCAAGGATGAACAAGGGTCCACAAGTGGCTTGTTCTAGGGAGGATTCATCACATGATGATGTGAAATAGTTCTCTTTTACTAAATAAAAATGTCATCTTTACTATTATAATGTCATCCCCTTCCCTTGACCTTGCTTTCAAGGATTGTCCACCTTATAAGGTTTTTAAAGGACATAGGAAAGCCTCAAAGGTCTTCCTTTTACATTCATAGCCTTAGTTCTCATAGTGTTCATTACACTTATTTTCATAAAAATGCAATCTTTACTTTTCAAAGTCATCCCCCATGTTCCTTTAGGTTGGATCACTCTCTAAGGATTGTCTAGTGACCTTCATAAGGCACGAAAGACATAGGATGAGTATAAAGATTCAATCTTTATACCCCTCCCCTTAGTCCCTTTGGTACTTGAAGCATTCCGTGGTATGGATCGATGTAAAGGTTTCATCTTTACATCGTTTCCTCCACTAAAAATGCCGTAGTTGCAGTCCCTTTAGAAGTGGACGAACCATAGCCCCTACATCTCCGATTATCACTTGAGACGAGCATAAATGTCCCTACTAAGCTCAAATAGTCTCAAGATGTAGAATTGATGGGCAAAGGCCCTTCTAAAGAGTCTCATTCTTGGACTATAAAAAGGTGTCCCTCTCTCTCGATCACATAAAGACCTTGTCCCAAAGAACGTTGGTTTAAAACACACCAAGGCTCTTAAGCCTAACATGGTTGATTATTCTAACGGGAGGGTAAAAAAGGTGACTTAATGATGATCATAAGTCCAAGATGAGCACGGGATCAAAATTCCGAACACATCAAATCCAAGGAATCCCGAGCGATATCCAACTCAAATGGTTTATACATCCGGAAGATAACTTGGCACATTCCCTCCCCTTTCTCAAATCACATCTCACACACGAACACACAAAACAAGCACAAAAATTGGATCTAGGAAGACTTGCCTTTGGCAAGGCTCCTTGGGTGAACGTCAAACGTTCTTCCCAAGGAGTAACTTAACCTCCGGACCCTATTCCTTTTTTTCAAAGTTTTGAGGAAATCAAAATAGCGTGGCGACTCAGTTTTTCAATAAACCGAATGTTTTCAAACTGAGGTGAAGCGGTGACCCTATAATAAAAACACGGTTCACATCCGCGATTTGGGCCCACATTCACATACCCCACTTTCTCTTTTCTACATCACTTTTCACTCACAACATTTATTCCACTATACTCTTTTTCTCTTTTCTATATCACTATTCTTAATTTTCGTGCAAGGCAAAAACTTTGTCATTTCAGGCGAGACGGAGGGAGTAGAGGTGGTCGGTTCGGTTCAATCGGCGGTTAGCCGGTTGAAACCGACGGTTTTCAACCTCAATTTCCATAAATCGAAATCGAATCGGATAACCGGCCAGACCGATTACGGTTTGACGGTTCAACGGTTTATCGATTTTCCGATTAACCTCCGATTTATTCGATTTGGATCTGTTCGGCCTAGTCTTTGGTGTTGCTCGGTCGAGTATACCCTTTGGAATGGGTTTTGGCGTTCTGCTCGGCCGAGCAACTCATATGACTCGGCCGAGCATGAGCGTTAAATGGAAATACACACTGAAAAATGACCCCCTCAGTCGAGCAACTCATATGACTCGGCCGGACATGACCGTTAAATGGTAAACACTTATTGAAAAATGTCTTACTCGACCGAGTAACCCTCATGACTCGGCTGAGCATAAAATCGGCGATTCACTGTTTTTGAAATACACCAACCGAATCTTGAAAAAATCGGTTATAGTTAAACCGATTACGATTAAATCGATTGACCGATTTTATCCGATTAAAAATCGATCGATTTGTCAGTCTGATTAACCAAATAAGACATAGAGGAGGGAGTAGTTCGTTTGGCCGTTAGTCATAAAATAACTTGAACACTAAACATAATCAATCAGATTGTACGGACAGCTGACGTAGATTGCAGAAAGTCGTTTCATTAAGTTACATGATTTAAATAATCAAACAAAAATATAAACTTTTAAATAATTAGTTAATTTAAAAGAAAAAGGCATGAAATCAGCTTCCACTATAAAACTCCCCACTTTAGTTTGTTTTGTCGGCTAGGTCTCAACCTATGAAAATCGAATGCTTTTTCCTATGCTATCCAACAAATTCATGTTTATGTAAGCTAAGCTTTTTTCACTTCTTTTTATTTCTTTAAGCTCATTTTACAATAAATGTCATACTTTTTATATTTATAATCTTGAAATAAGTATTGTATTCTTAATTTTTTTAAATAATTCTAATTTAAAATTTAATTTATCATAATACATCAATGCATAAACAAATAAAATATTTAGTATTATATTAAAATTTGACAAATCAGTTATAACACTAGTATTAAGAAATACTACTACTAATTTTAGTTTATCTTCTTATTTAATTGTCAAAAAAAAAAAGGAAATTGAGAACGAATGAGGAAAAGACACCCTAACCCATGTGGGTAGCCAACAATATGACCTACCCTAGAAATTCATTTTTAAAGGGCGCAAAAGGGATTGATGAGTCATACCCACTTGTGTTTATGGGTTTCTAATAATGGAATTTGTGAATATGTCATCACCTTTTGCTGCGAAAAATGGGAAAGCTAAATTTGTGCATCAAATTAAATAGTACTATATTTACGTTTTTGAGTAATGATTCTAGTTTGATTTTACATGAAAAATAATAAAAGATAAATATTGTAAGTATGAAAAGTAAAGTAAAAAAAAAGAAAGTGGATAGAAAATTTTTGTTATGAGAATAACAAGTGAGTCTCATTATCTATTTTAATTAATAAAGCAACTAAAAACTTTAATTTAAAACAGATAAAAAAAAATTAAGAATATTATCCGGGGCGGAAGAAGTATTCTTAAAATTTTTTATTGTTTATTACAACACATTTATGTCTATCCTTCAAGGGTGTATATTGTCCTTTGATTTTGTATACTTTTTCTTTTACGGGTGGGATTGTTTCTTGAATTTTAATTATTTGTAATTAGATAAATTTATTCCATATGTTGGATTTATGTCGGTGTGTTTTAATGCCTAATTTCTTTAATTATGAATGAATTGCTAAGTATTCAATTAAAGGGACATGAAAGAATATGGGTATACGCATCATAAGATATGCTGTTAGGATAATTGTACTTAATTAAAAACGATAATTATAATGAAGAACAGCTACTAATTATTTGGTTTGCATGATTACGACTAGCATAGATCGTGTTTAGTGATCTAATTATCATAAAATCTGGGGAGAAATGCGTTTCTTCATAATTTATGGAGAAATGGGGCCCGACTTGTCGCGCGACAATGCAAGTGATATCCAGAAACCTTCAAATGTATATCCAGAAACATTTTGAAGGTTTCTGGATATTCATTTGATGGTTTCTGGATATCCAGAAATGTGTTAGGTGCATATCCAGAAATTGCTTATTGAAGATTTCTGGATATCCAGAAACCTGCAAATGTATATCCAAAAACCATCAAATGAATATCCAGAAACATTTTGAAGGTTTCTGAATATTCCAGAAACCTTTAAATGTATATCCAGAAACCATCAAATGAATATCCAGAAACATTTTGAAGGTTTCTGGATATTCATTTGATGGTTTCTGGATATCACTTGCATTGTCGCCCGATAAGTCGGGCCCCGTTTCTCCATAACTTATGAAGAAATGTGTTTCTCCGGAGACCTACTCTCTAATTATAGTCATTAATCAACTGAAAGCATGACAGAAAGGAAAAATATGATAGCGAAAGTTGCAACTCTAGATCAACTAAGATATTCAAGTTTTATCTGTTAGTTTGCTACTTCTAATAACACAACTTATCTCGAGAACACGATTTTGTTTGTCACAAAAAATTGATACAAACTGATTTGTCATGATTTTGTTTGTGGTTTTAATTATAGTGTGACAAGTCAACAATCGATCGATGCAATAAATGAAATATCGTCGCTTTTTTTTTTGTTCAATTTTTTATAACCATATTTTGTGTCCTATCACTTATAGTAACATGAGTGTAATATGTAGTAACACTAGTACTCAAATGCCCGTGCCAATGGCACGGAACAATATGAAAGGGGACAGTATGGAAAAGTGAAGATTGGGAAAATGAAACCGCATGATAACTATGACGTTTTATTCATGATCGTAACCACTCTAGTTCAAGGAGGAGAGTGTAAATGATAATTAATAAAAAAACACCTTCTCTCCATCTTTTTGGCCAAATTTGAAATAACAAACTAATGTATTTAACAAACTGTTGTTGTACGTATGATTGAACATATACAGATCATATGAGATGTTTAACTCTACAACAATTTTGTATAAGTTTACACATCAACATAAAAAAAAATTGTGAGCCTTCAAGATGCAAATAGAGTTTAAAGGGATACCCTTTCTCAACTGACTGTTGAACATCCAAGCTAGCTGAATTGCAAAAGGTACACAATCATCTCCTGCATCCGAATTCACATCCTTATGATACGGTACACATCAAATAGGTCCGAAATTTGAAATAACAATCTGTCTAGCACCATATCATAGAACATCTGAACATAAAAATAAATGTTGGGTCAATCATAAAAGATAAAAATAAAGGTTGTATATGTTGAAGTCATTATTGAGATTCTGGCATAGTCTTATACCTAAGGTTTTTTGAAGTGTATGTCACTAAATCAAGGATTTTCAATACATTTTAAAATGCTTTAAACGAATCTTTAGAAATCAAAAACTCATTTTGGGACGAAGAAAATATATTAATTCAATAATTACTGATAAAGTAATATATTATCTAATAGATACTCATTAAACAAAAGATCCTAATAAAAGCATAGATAAAAAAATAAGATAGGAATACACCTAAATTAAGAAAAAAAAGAGTAATCTTTCTCCCGTGAACATCCCCCTCCAATCCCATATGTGAAACCCCCCACCCCACCCCCAATCCCGTTGTCCGAGTGTCTTCCCTTCAAACTTTCACTCCAACTATTACTCTCTTTGTAAACCACCAAAAGTCATTACACTCTTTTATGTAAATCTCACATACTAACTCTTCAAGTCCCTTCGTCCCAAAATAAATGTCCAATATTTTTTCAAATTTGCTCATAATTCAATTTGAACATTTTTTAACATTCATTGTGGGACAGAGGACGTATTATTTTAGAACCTACAAAAAAATGCATATCCACTCTCATATTCTTATTCAACTCTTACTCAACCTATATAACCTCCAAAATAAAATAGGGTTAATGACAATTTAGGGCCTGTAGTATAGGGGCAGTACCACATTGGGGCCTGAAGTCTGAAAACTATCAATTTGGGGCCCAAATTTACAATTTTGATCAATTTGAGACTTTTTGACGGAAAACGTTAAAAACCCCGTTAAGTGACCATGTGCGAGGCATGTGACATTCAGTGAGGGCATTTTGGTCATTTCACGTTCAGCTCAGACTTTAGGCCCTAAATTGACATTTTTCCTATAAAATAATAAATAAAAACATTTAGTTTATTTTTTACAAAAAATAATTAGTAAATTATCCAATTTATAAAATATTTTTTGGAACATTAATAAATTATTTTAGTA
Organism: Adenophora triphylla var. japonica; assembly: GCA_022495995.1. Classification (NCBI taxonomy): domain Eukaryota; kingdom Viridiplantae; phylum Streptophyta; class Magnoliopsida; order Asterales; family Campanulaceae; genus Adenophora; species Adenophora triphylla. The sequence continues at coordinate 41,384 of JAFEMH010006971.1, forward strand.
GCATTATTATATTTAAACTAAAGCTAAATATTTCATTTTTTAAGGAATATATATTTATTTCATTGATTATATAATGAATAAGAAAATTATAAAATAAAAATATTTTTTTTACAAAAGAAAAAAAAAAAACTCAAGAGTTTCTTCTCAACCCACCACCGCACCACCATCTGTCTCAAAACCGACCACCAAAATCCACCCACCTTCATCACCTTCGGCAGCCACCAAATCCCAACCCACCACTGCACCACCAAAATTCACAGCCCCGGCAACTAAAAAAAAAAAAGGAAAAAGAAAAATAGCAAACAAGAAGAGAGAAATAAAGCCCAAATTCATCACAATCTCCCCATCTTCATCTCTGATTCATAACACCCACAAAAATCAGTCTAAAACAAACTCAAATTAAACTTATATTCCGGGCAATTCATCACCATCTCCCCATCTTCATCTCCGATTCAAACCCAGATCAAACCCATGGTGAAGCCGTCCGGCCGATAAAAGTAGACACTGAGAATGTAGCAGTGAGGCACTACCAAGTCGGCATTCGAGTTCCACATGATTTTAATTGGTGTCTCAGCTGCTGGTTTGACCATTGTCGAGCTCCTAACCTTGATCTTCATCTCCGATTGTCATTAACCCATATGGGTAAATTATCCATCTTCATCTCCGATTCATCACAAAAAAAGGAAAAAGAAAAATAGCAAACAAGAAGAGAGAAATAAAGCCAAAATTCATCACAATCTCCCCATCTTCATCTCCGATTCATAACACCCACAAAAATCAGTCTAAAAAAATTGGTGTGGTGGGGGGAGATGAACTGAGAGTCGGTCGGAAGGGAAAGAGGAGGAGGGGAAGCCGATAAGTGGTGGTGTTGATGGAGAAAGGAGAGAAGGGAGAGCCAGCTGGTGGGGTGGGATGGGGTTTAGAGAGGATGAAGAGGGATGGATGGTGTGGGGGGGGAGATGAACTGGTGATGAAGAAGAGGTATACTTTATTAAAAAAAAAAATTAATTGTTTGGAAATTATTTTTATTATATTTTCTCTATTTTCAGAAACAATATTATTCAATTTTTAGATTTAAAATTAATTGTTATTATAAATTATTTTTATTATCTTTATTTTTTTCAATATCTTAAATTTACTAATTATTTTTTGTAAAAAAAAATAAATATTTTTATTTATTATTTTATAGGAAAAATGTCAATTTAGGGCCTGAAGTCTGGGCTGAACGCGAAATGATCAAAATGTCCTCACTAAATGTCACATGCCTCGCACATGGTCACTTAACGGGGATTTTTAACGTTTTCCGTCAAAAAGCTCCAAATTGATCAAAATTGTAAATTCGGACCCCAAATTGATAGTTTTCAGACTTCAGGCCCCAATGTGGTACCGCCCCTAAACTACAGGCGCTAAATTGTCATTAACCCAATAAAATATAATATATTGCCAAATCCATAACACTATGTAATACAGTCATACAACATTGACTAATCGACAATCATCGGTAAATGCATTAACTTATATTTTTCATAAAAACCCTGATACATCACTATAATACATCGTCAAAAAATTCAGAAGTTTCCTAACAAACAAACCTCAACGCAAGTAATGACTACTAAATTCTTCCTAAGATGACAAACCCTTGACATATCCACAAATGACCATAATACCGTTCTCATTAGCGCACAAATCTACTAACCTTCCCCCATTTGCAAAATTACTTCCACTTTCTTTCTGATTAAAACCGCCACTCCTTGAATCCCCAAATTCCGGCCATCTTCCTTTTACCTTCCTCATAAAAGTACATTATAACTATCCTCGTTTCAACTACGAATGATTGCTCCCTTCCGATCTCCTTCTTCTAACATATCCACTTTGCAAATTTCTCAAAATCTTGCTATACTCATTCTTCTTCACTCACATCTCAGGGTTCAAGAGGTTATTTGGTGTCCTAAATTGGCAAGTGGTTGCAGAGAATGTCTCTGATCAAGTGTCCCAATAAATTCGTGCCTAGTTGTCATTAGTTGGTAGCAGCATATATGCCACATGTATGACAATCAAATATATATTGCTAAGGGGATAGTTCTCACTCCTAAGCACTTACTATGCTGCTGGAGTGAAATCAAAACATGCATATGCCTCTTGCTCATCTTAACTTAGAGCACTGCCATTCACTTTCTGCTAGGAGGCATTGTTTAAGTAGATGGATCGTAAGCATATAGAATATAACCCTAGAAAACTTCTTTATACCATCGACTCTAGGCGATCCAATCCCATTCAACTCCCATAAAAATAATTTTAAATGTTAATAATCACCGGCAAGGTCCAAGGAACAACTCTAAGTTATTTCCTAAGTGTGTAACAGAGGTAATGCATGTATTGATCTTCTCCCAAAAGTATTCAGATAATCAAGATCCAATTAGAAAAAAACTTGACTTGTTCACATGGAATCACTTAAAGTGTATTTTTGTCGTTCCCACATATGTTTAACCAAGAAGAAAATTTTTACGGGTGTGATTTACGTAATTGTTTGAGAACGATGCAGTAATCTCATCTGTGATCACTTAAATGCATATTGACACGAGCACAAAGTATTGGTGTGTTAACAAATGCTTTTCAAGGTATCTCTACAATGACTGAACAATAGAATCAATGAAATACCACTTAGGTTAAAGTAATGAAGTAACTGATGCTTGACAACTGACATGTTCCAAGTAATGATAATGAACTTGAGTCTTGACTTCAGCAACTGGGGAGGGGCCATCACCAACTGCTAAATTGACGAAACTGATGGAGAGGTATTTGGGCCGCTGTCCTTGATGGCGATTGTGTTGAAAATGGCAATTGGGTGAGGATAGGGATAGTAAGAGTTCACCATGAAGTTAAACAATTTTCAACTTTAACCCCATCAAACAGAAAAGGCAAAGTAAGAAGTCCAATACCACAAAACTGATAGCTTTCGAGTATAATCAAAAACTCAAATTTGGCCATGTAAATGAGGAGAGAGAAACATGGTATTCTAATGTGAAATGGCAAATCACAATGATCTCAGCAAATTAGTACAACGCGCCAAGCCAAAATCAGCTTTTAGGACAAACTTCATTGAATTTTTCTTCGCGTACAATTGATGACAACCTCAACTTCAAAGTGTAAAAAAAAAATATGCTCCCTCCAACACGGGTACTAATAATGCCTATAAGCAAAGAAAAGGTAAATGGTGAGCAGTTTAAGGTTTACAATAAAATGAAAAGCAGTGTACAAAAAGGTTATGTGGATTGACATTATAAGTCATGACATAGTAGTTAAGTTAGATGGTCTGAACACTACAATGGGAAACGCAACATTCACAAATAATGTAATATAAAATTGACTCCACATTACGCATTCACCTTCAGAAAGAACATTTGCCAAGACAAAACCATTAAGCGAAAAAAAGTGTATCAATCACAATGGGCCGAATCAATAACACTTGCAAATTTGATTTCTGGAGTTGAAGAAGAACTGCATTAGTGCCCTTGTCAAGCTGTTTCATGAACCACTTTCTAATATCCGGCTGCTATTTAAGGGGGGGGGGAAAGGATATAGAAATATCATCACCTAAATAAGAGATCAATTGAATAAAAAGAAGCAAAAATCGATTAAAATATCAGGTTCTATTAAAAAAGAGAATTGAACACGGGATTAAGATGACACCATATGCGAAAACAAAGAATTGAACAAAAAATAATGTATTAGTGCAGTTAGATACTAAATGATGAAGATAAACAACTCAAGAAAGTAGATATGAGAAGTTTAGGAATAGTGAATTACCACAATAGTGCCGCTAAATTTCAATGATGTGGAATTGATTTGAACTGGAAAAATTCCATCCCTGGTGAGGAGATGAATGGGATTCGCTTGGGGTTCTTGCAGAACGGAACCCTAGATCAAATTCATCCAAAGCACCAAATTTGGGTTTTAATCCCCGAAGAAAAAACTCAAGTTATTACGGACTTGGTTTAGGCCTCGATTGTGAAGATAAAAATTGGGGATTGAAAGAATTGCAGAAGCAGCTTAACCATGGAGGAACCACAACGAAATTAGTCGTTTCCTTGTGCGGGATTGAGGTGGTGTTTCTGACGATGGGGAAAGAATGTGAGGGAGAAGAGACGACACAGGGAAGTGAGAAAACTGTCGTAGGTTTAGGGGTAGGATTTTACAAATTGTCGTCATTCAATCTCAGCCGTTGAAATAGATTTCCAAGAATGAATCCTAGCCACCACTTATCCCAAGCTAAGAGACAGTTATTTCATTCTTCTATATTGTATTATAGATGAGTAATTACAAGACTAACATTTTGTAATAATATGAATTAAATCTCATTTGAATTGTCATATTATTTGACCACTCAGATCCAAAATCTGTTTATATCTTAACCGTCGTTGCAGCAATGCAACAAAATGTTGATTGTTCTTTGTCCCCATGAAGGGTTGGGATTTATAGCCCTTATATTTTCCAAATTAAGGCCAAATGGTGCATATATATATATATGTAGTTTGTTTTAGTAGCAACAGTATCATATGTGTCAATTATATTAGGGCAAACTCCAAAATTAGTGTTTGAATTTTTTTTTTTCATTGGAACTTTTGGCGTGTATTCTTATACTCCCTCCGTCCCAGCAAAAGTGTCACCCGTTTAGGGGTGATACGCAAATTAAGAAAAAAAGTGGGAAGAAAAAATGTTGTGAGTGTAATTTGAAAATAGGAGAGAGAATTAGTGGAGGAAATAGTGAATTTAAAAAGTGTTGTGAATGTAATAGTGTTTTAGGAGAGAGAATGAGTGGAGGGAATAGTGAGTGGGTGTAATAGAATATTAATAAAATATTTCCTTTTTAGGAAAGGTGACGCTTCAAACGGGACGCCATTTTGGGTAAAAAGTGACACTTTTGCTGGGACGGAGGGAGTATTTCTTTTAGTACTCCATTCGTTCCACTTCAATTGAGCCACTTTTTTTTGGGACGTCTCACTTCAAATGAGTCATTCCATAAATGGAAAGAAGTGAACAGTGTTTCGGACATTTATACCCTCATATTGTTTATATATTTACAAAAAAACCATTCATTATACCCTTATAATTTTAACATATTTACAAAAAAATCAATCATTAACTTACTATTTCTCCCACTCATTCTCTCTCCTATTAAATGTTTTTAATTTTTACATTCTCTCTCTTCTAATCTTCTACCCACTTTCAATTCTTTACTCATTTTTCAAAAAAAAATTCTTAAAAAGCGTGCAAAGATTCCATGGCTCAATTGAAGTGGGTCGGAGGGAGTAATATTAACTGCAACAAAGCAAAAAGGGGGGAAGTTTAGGCAACCCTTCGCGACTCCAAACAAGCTTGCTTTTTTTTTTTTTTTTTTTCCAAGTACAAAAAGCTTCTAACAATGGGAAACAACCCCACTCTTTCAAAAAGGAAGAGCATTAAAATTTTTATCAAAATCCAGAGTCGAGTTTGCATCAGAATGCATAATATTTGTTTGATTAAATAAAACAACCAAAAATGGAGAAATATTAACTAATTTATTAAGAGTACGTCATATTCGTGATTGATATTTTATCAATTCTAATGGAAAAAAGATTGAATAAGAGTAAAGATTACAAGGACCAAAATGGAATCCAAAATCGTGGCTACACAACACAAGCACATATAATTAGCAAAAAGCAAAATCTCCCCTTACCTTTTCATGGATCTATCGGTGTAGTCACACTTGATTTTATCTGTTTATTTTGATTTTAACGGTTCTTATTTTAGAGTTTCATTAAAAGTTTTTTTAAATATTTTACTCGATTTATACATTTCGTGCTTATTTAATTTGTTTTTGCCTCCCACCTCACCCAACTTCTATAAAGTAACACTACATCGCCCCAAAGCCCATTTATACTCCTCCCCATGTTAGCGCCCACCCTTTCTCTTTCACTATTTAAATTAGTTTAAACATATTGTCTCTCTCTGTATGTATATATATATTATATATATATAATTTACTCGATTTATACATTTCGTGCTTATTTAATTTTTTTTTAATTCTTAATTTTTTAATTTAAAAAAATACAAAAATTAGCTTAATTAATTTAAGTAAATCCTCCTAAAGCCCACTCTTAGCCCAAATTTAAAGTCTTAGCCAAACCCAAAATCTTCACAAATTAAGCAAAATAAACAGTAAATAGTGCGAAATAGGGAAAAACCTCTCTCTCTCTCTCTCTCTCTCTCTATATATATATATGGGATATATATATATATATATATATATATATATATATACACTCCACTATACATCTTCACAAATTAGGGCAAAAGACTTCGAAATGCATGCAAACTTGTCATGCACCTAATGGTCACTAATTTGTTAACTTGACTTGTTGGAAAATGTTAGAATTTTCCTCTCCTTTTTTTGTTTTATTTTTAACTTCACAAATTAGTGAATTTAAAACTATAATTGAACGAAGTATTTTTTATCAAACTTGATTATCTGATAATTAAACCGTCTTCTCGGAATCGGAAGCTATCCCTTCCTAACCAATTGCAACTAAATATACCGTCAAACACAGTTTAAAGTTAAATCTGACCCACTTGACCTCCATCAGATCCGATAGAATGATGCGAATGCATTCAAAATATATTTTAATTACCACAACTTAATCTCGAATTTGTGCCTAACCCAAATGAAAAAGACATAATTAGATAATCAATTAATAAAGTCATTACAAATTGATACTCAAGCAATTAGTCATCGACAATACAAAGACTAGGTACGAGGTTAACTTTATAGGCAGACAATGACTAGCTAGGTAGTACTTTGAATCGAACCTGGAAAGCATGGTTATGATCATCTGGTAAAACACTGTCATTTTCATTAATCTCTTAATTGCAATTAATTAAGGTTTGCAAGTTGATTTAATTTTAAAAATTATCTTAGTACCATTTGATAAAAGCCAAGAGACAAGGAGAATAATCTGCTATATAGATTAGAGTCTCAAGGATTAGGGAAGTAAAATAATTATGATTAGGGGTATAAGTATAAAAATAGGATTAGGTCATAAGTTAAGTATTTATTGGTTAACTTTTTGATTAGGAAAGATGCTCGCAACATGGACGCACGAATATAGCAAAATTGGCAATGGAATTTGAATTGTGTGTTCGAGAATGGAAATCATCTTTTTCTTCCCCTCCCCCACCATCGCGCCATGTAATTCACAAATACAACAACAATTAAAAAAAAAAAAAAAATAGTTGTGTAAATTTAACGCTTACCAAATTAGCACGATTATCTTACTATCAGGTTAAAAAAAAAACTCCATAACCGTTTTCTCTCTCACTCTCTGCCGAAGGTATTCCCATTGATTCCGATCACTGGTTTCTATTTTATTCTTTCACATTGCATAGTTGTTTGACAATTGTGTAGACTTCTCAAGAACTTAACGGAAAAACTGACTGAGAAAGAAACGGAGATTGAAAAAAAAAAACAAAATTAAGTCGAGTCTTGTATTAAATACAATCTCCGTAAGAAGTTATTGCCCCGCACAAGTGCTTACGGTTTGAATGGCAATCTTCTAGTAAGATAAAACGACTTACAAGTAAATGATAGGAGCACTCCAAATCAATTACTCTAACGAACAACACTTTGTTTTGAACTTTGGACTTTGAAGGATTGAATGCATCAATATGCAATGATTTGGGTATGTTTTTCTATCTTACTAGAGGGTAGGGAGACTCAAATGACTGTGTATGTAAATTGAAATTCGGAGGGGAAGTATATATAAAGAGAGTCAAAGGGTTTGGTGGCTTTTCCCTTAAAAAGTCACAACTTTTCGGGTATAACAGCATTTGCACGGCCGTGTCCAATGAACTGCACGGCCGTGCAAGGCAATATGCACGGTCGAGTTCATGGCTCTGCACGGTCGAGTGGCAAGGCAAGGCACGGTGCACGGCCGTGTCCTAGACACTTGCACGGCCGTGCAGAAGCTTCTTCAGCCTGCTCGTCAGCCCTTTAGCCACAACAAGTCCACACCAATTTTGGGACCAACCCAAAACACACTTTGACCCAATATTTAAGTTACAAATCATTTGTCATTAATTTCTCATTCACACGGAAATGGTTTTGAGACATTAAATGAGTTATATATAATCTACAACAAATGTAGATTACCATTTGTAACTAGTTCCGTTAACACATAACGAACTTCCGTTAGAAACTAGATCAACGTTAAGTTAAACTTAACTTTCCGTTATCCATTTCCAACAATCCCCCACATGAATGACAATTAATGCATGTATGCAAATTCGTCCAAAGTTCCGCGAACTATTATTACATCGGGATAGATAGCTTGTGGCCTTGAATCTTCCCTAGTGAAATATTATCGGATATACTAGCCATTTGGTAGCGAGTCGCTTTGAACCGTGACAGTCGGGTGTATACCAAGACAATAATACTCACATAATAACGGCTCAACAATTGTTGTTCTCACGTTTTGTCCATTTTGGCCCCTGGACCGTATCTCATTCATAAGCGTTCATTTAGAGGCGGCCTAATTACCTCTCGCTTATATAGGTGATTCTCACTATAAGGAGTATCATGCACTACTCCACCCGAAGGTATAGAAATCATTAAAAGTTTTCTCAACTTATCCTTACCACCGCCGTACATGTGCTTGTACTTGGATGTTCTGGGAATGAGTATTCAACATCTCCAGGTTAATAAACCGAGTTGTTGTTTCCAAGTAACTCTACTAGAACTTATAACTTGGTTGTCTCATTGAACCAAGGGCCTGGGATCTCCATTTCTCAAGGTTGAGTGTCCGCTATAAGTTCTTTTGTTGTGGGTTTTAAACCCATTCCCTTAACAGTTTATACAGATTGATCTCGATTTATACCTTTCGTAAACGGATCCGCTAAGTTATCACATGATTTTACATAATCAATGGTGATAACGCCATTCTTGATCAAGCTGTCTAATGGTATTGTGTCTACGACGAATATGTCTAGACTTACCATTGTACATACTATTCTCGTGCCTTTTCAATTGCCGATTGACTATCACAATGGATTAGTACAAATAGGCACATGTTTGCTCCAACAAGGAACATCCTCCAGGAAGTTCTTAAGCCATTCTGCTTCTTCCCCAGCCTTTATCTAACGCGATAAACTCGGATTCCATCGTGGATCTGGCTATACACGTTTGTTTGGAGGATTTCCATGACACTTTGCTCCTCCACCTATAGTGAATACATATCCACTTGTGGACTTAGAGTCTTTCGTGTCCGATATCCAATTGGCATCACAGTATCCTTCTAATACCTGCTGGATATTTATTGTAAAGTATCCCATGGTTTAATGTATACTTTAAATATCTTAGTACTCTCATTAGTGCTTTCCAATGATCGGTACTAGGATTGCTTGTGAACCTACTTAGTTTACTCACCGAATATGCAATGTCTGGACGAGTACAATTTGTTAAGTACATCAAACCCCAATTATTCTTGCATATTCCAGGTTGAGAAACTGGTTCCCTTTGTTCTTGGCTAAATGTAGAGCCAAGTCTACAGTGTCTTAGCCAGGAGGGTCATCAAAGACATTAAATTTCCGAAGAATATTCTCTAGGTAATGGGATTGTGAAAGAACTAATCCTTCGATGTTCTAGAGATCTTTATCCCTAATATTACATCGGCTAATCCATGTCTTTCATGTCAAAGTTCTTCTTTAACATGCCTTTGGTATTCATGATTAAATCATGATTACTTCCCATTATGAGCATGTCGTCTACATAAAGACAAACGATAACGAATGATTCAGATGTTCCTTTAATGTAGACACACTTGTCACATTCATTGATCTTGAATCCATTCGATAACATGGTTCTATCGAACTTCTCATGCCATTGTTTAGGTGCTTGTTTTAGTCCATACAAGGATTTTACAAGTTTACACACCTTTATTTCTTTACCAGGAACTATGAACCCTTCAGGTTGTTCCATGTAAATCTCTTCATCAAGTTCTCCATTTAGGAAAGCAGTCTTCACATCCATTTGGTGTATCTCAAGATTATGTACTGCTGCAATAGCTATGAGAACACGAATAGATGTGATCCTTGTGACAGGGGAGTATGTATCAAAGAAATCATATCCCTCTTTCTGTCTAAAGCCTTTGGCAACTAGCCTAGCTTTGTACTTATCGATTGATCCATCTGCCTTATACTTTCTTTTAAGGATCCATTTGCAACCTAATGGTTTGCAACCTGGAGGGAGATCAACTAATTCCCAAGTATTGTTGAGCATTATGGATTCTATTTCACTGTTAATAGCTTCTTTCCGTAACGAACTATCCTGGACCGGACAAAGCTTCTTTAACAGTTGATGGTTCGTTTTCTAACATGTAAGATAGAAAATCAGGACCAAAAGTCTTTTCCACTCTTGCCCTTTTGCTACGTCTCGGTTCTTCATCTTCTATTTGAGAAGGACCGGTTGTAGACTCATGTGTTCTCTTATTAGAACCTACATCTTTCCTATCTTTAACCGGAAAGATGTTTTCAAAGAATACCGCATTCCTTGATTCTATAGTAGTTCCTACGTGCATATCCGGAATGTCCGATTTATGCACTATAAACCGATAGGCACTACTATTATTGGCATATCCAATAAAAACACAGTTAATGGTCTTTGGGCCAATCTTGACTTGTTTAGGCTTAGGTACTTCAACCTTGGCCAAACACCCCACACTTTAAGGTATTTAAAACATGGCCTACGATTATGCCACAATTCATAGGGCGTTTTATCAATACCTTTCTTGGGTATTTTATTAAGAACATAATTAGAAGTGAGTATTGCTTCCCCCCACAAGTTGTCGGGTAAGCCTGAACTGATCAAAAGCGCGTTCATCATCTCTTTGAGAGTACGGTTTTTGCGTTCAGCAACTCCATTAGATTGAGGGGTATATGGAGCCGTTGTTTGATGAATTATGCCGGATTCCCAACATAATCCTTCAAACGGTGCTTCATATTCTCCACCTCTATCGCTTCTAATTTTCTTAATTTTCAAGTTAAGTTGATTCTCAACTTCTTTCTTATAAGTCTCAAAAGCCCCTAAGGCTTCATCCTTACTTCTTAAGAGATAGACATAGCAATACTTAGTGCAATCATCTATAAATGTAATGAAGTACTTTTTACCTCCTCGAGTTTGCACTAGTTTTAAATCACATATGTCGGTGTGAATTAACTCGAGAGGAGTTGTGTCTCTTTGTATGGCATTAAATGGCGATTTTGTCATTTTTGCCTCAACACAAACTTCGCACCTATTAGTCGAGTCGGATTTAGTCATTTGGATTAAATCTTGTCTCGCTAATTTCTTAATGGTGTCGAGGTTTACATGTCCTAATCTATCATGCCATAAATTAGAACTTTCCGACAAATAAACGTAAGAAACACAACTTTTATTCATCGCACTTTGGCGGATCACAGTCATTACATTCAATTTAAAAAGGCCCTCCTCGAGGTAACCCTTTCCAAGAAACAAACCATTCTTGGTTATTACAAATTTGTCGGATTCGAATACTAGTCTAAAACCGGCCTTACTAAGCAAAGCGCCGGACATCAAATTTTTACGGATGTCTGGAACATGCAGCACATCCAACAAGGTTACTTCTTTTCCGGAAGTCATCTTCAAAATCACGTTTCCAATGCCTTGAACATCGGAGGTCGCAGAATTTCCCATGTAAAGCTTTCTTCCGGAGATGGGAGTATAGGAGGAGAAACTTTCCTTGTTACCACAAATATGGCGGGTAGCACCGGTATCTATCCACCAAGCCTTTGGATTCTCCTCCAAATTTGCAACATTGGCCTCAAAGATCATTGCCGCAAAGTCTAGGTCCATGTGGTCAACATTTTTCGCCTCTTTCTTCGGGAGACGACAATCCCTTGACAAGTGGCCCGGTTTGCCACAATTATAGCAAGACCCTTTGAATTTCTTCGAGCCCTTCTTCTTCCCTTTCTTAGCATTCCCGGCATTTTCGGAATGCTTTCTCTTTGTGCCACTTGTGCTAGCCTCGGCGAGATTGACTTTTGCCTCCATCTTGCCCTTAGCAACTTTGGCCTCATTGATTCTATTGTTCTCTTCAATTTGAAGACGAACAACAATGTCTTCCAAGGACATCTCTTTGCGTTTATGCTTGAGATAGTTCTTGAAATCCTTTCATGAAGGAGGCAACTTTTCAATGATAGAAGCCACCTTAAATGGATCATTCATGATCATTCCCTCGGCATCAAGCCCATGTAGAATGATTTGGAATTCATCTACTTGAGTTGTTACCGATTTGGAATCGACCATCATAAAGTCAAGATACTTACCGACGACAAATTTCTTTGACCCGGCATCTTCTATCTTGTACTTCCTTTCCAAGGTGTCCCATAATGCCTTGGCTAACTCGACGGTGCTATATACATTGTATAGTGCATCGTCAAGTCCATTTAAGATATAATTCTTACAAAGAAAATTACCGTGAGATCAAGCCTCCTTTGCCATTTGCCTTTGGGGGTCCGGATCACCTTTTTCTACCGCCGGAGGATCTTCCTTTAAGAAGCGGTGCAAGCTTAGGGTGGTCAAGTAGAAGAGCATCTTCTGTTGCCATCTCTTGAAATCCACACCGGTGAATTTCGCGGGTTTCTCACCATGACTGATGTGATGAGTTGTAGGAGCGGGAGCAACATTGTTGAATGTAGTATCTCCTTGCGAAGGAGGCGTCACATTCCCTTGACTTGATTCGGTGGAATCTTTCTCATTTGCCATCTTGATGATCTTGAAGAAGCGTCAATAACTTCTTACGATTGTTTGACAATTGTGTAGACTTCTCAAGAACTTAACGGAAAAACTGACTGAGAAAGAAACGGAGATTGAAAAAAAAAAACAAAATTAAGTCGAGTCTTGTATTAAATACAATCTCCGTAAGAAGTTATTGCCCCGCACAGGTGCTTACGGTTTGAATGGCAATCTTCTAGTAAGATAAAACGACTTACAAGTAAATGATAGGAGCACTCCAAATCAATTACTCAAACGAACAACACTTTGTTTTGAACTTTGGACTTTGAAGGATTGAATGCATCAATATGCAATGATTTGGGTATGTTTTTCTATCTTACTAGAGGGTAGGGAGACTCAAATGACTGTGTATGTAAATTGAAATTCGGAGGGGAAGTATATATAAAGAGAGTCAAAGGGTTTGGTGGCTTTTCCCTTGAAAAGTCACAACTTTTTGGGTATAACAGCATTTGCACGGCCGTGTCCAATGAACTGCACGGCCGTGCAAGGCAATATGCACGGTCGAGTTCATGGCTCTGCACGGTCGAGTGGCAAGGCAAGGCACGGTGCACGGCCGTGTCCTAGACACTTGCACGGCCGTGCAGAAGCTTCTTCGGCACTGCTCGTCGGCCACTTTAGCCCTGAGTCCACACCAATTTTGGGACCAACCCAAAACACACTTTGACCCAATATTTAAGTTACAAATCATTTGTCATTAATTTCTCATTCACACGGAAATGGTTTTGAGACATTAAATGAGTTATATATAATCTACAACAAATGTAGATTACCATTTGTAACTAGTTCCGTTAACACATAACGAACTTCCGTTAGAAACTAGATCAACGTTAAGTTAAACTTAACTTTCCGTTATCCATTTCCAACAATAGTAATTTAAACATTAATCATTGATTATCATCAGTGATTAATGTTTAAATTATGAGAAGTTTCTTGTTTTCTACTAATAAATCGATTTGTGAGGCAGTCAACTTTCACGAAAGAGAGATTTGTTTCTTGTAACTCCAATTATCGGCGAAGCGTCATTCAATTGTTCGTTCCATACAGAAATATATGGCTATCCACCATTTTTCAAATCTTGCAAATTTTGTTTTCTCTCATCTGTCAAGATACTTTATCTTCATTCAATCGTCAAGAGCCTTTGCATTGTCTCCCTGTTAAGAGCCTTGTATTTATTGTTGTTACAATACTTGTGATGCTTGATTGGACATTTGTTGCCTACCCTAATGTGTTTCTTTATTATATTTTTAAAGTCAAATTATTCCCGTGTGGGGGTATTTTAAAAGCCAGTGATAAGTGTTGTCCAAGTTTTGCTTGAAAATACATTTGTGCGTCGTAGGTCGTTGCTCCTAATGACAATCGTTGTAGATCTAACTTAGGGTTTAACATTTTTATTCGAGATGTATTAGGATCTCTTATCGTGGCGGGCATATTGTTCTTGTTTGTACAGATTCGTAGAAATCCTCATCTTTTGGACGAGACTCTTACTGTTGTGGAACGTCATCTTCTACAAATTTATTAATGCAATTGATGTGTTGTTGCTTTAAAAAAAAGTTGTTTGTTTGATCGTTGATCATTGGTTGGTGTGTTATAATGTAGTTAAGGAGCACTAAAATAATTGGTTATAAAGTTGCCAAAATAGAACTAGCTATAACAAAATGAAGATTGCAGATCGGGCTATATAAGTTTACCACTATCCCACTTGTGGCCCATAAAGTTTGGGCCTTATTATTATATCTGGATTTTTAGTAAAATGCATCGGCATAGAGACCTTGGGCTTCAAAAGCTTTACTATAGCTCATAGCAAAGCCCATACTAAGTCGGACTTGCTGAAAACTTTACAAGGAGTACCAAGTGGCAAGTGCCCATAATTATGTTTTTTAACCCAAAGGGAAAAAGATGTTTAATGGAGCTACTTAAATGCCTAAAAGAAATCTATAGTATAAATCACATCAGGTGAAAAGTATCAAATGTCAAATTTATCATTTTTTCCTCACTAAATTACTAAATTGTCCCTTTTTCATTTTATCCTTTAAAAAAAATGTTTTTTTAAATAAAAGAAAAAAATACGTGTCCTCGAACACGGGCTTTTATTAGTATTTTACAAGTAAAAGGGTTAATATTCAAATAAAATCTTAATCCAAATTTTTTAAGGATGATAAATAAAGAAAGGATTTTTTTATTGTGTGCCCATAAACACATGATACGAATTAAAGATTTTCTTGTAATGTGTGTCAAATTAATACTTGACACACATTACAAGAAAATCTTTTAATGATTCTCTTGTAATATGTGTCAAGTATTAATTTGACACACATTACAAGAGAATCTTTAAAAGATTTATTCAAAGATTCTCTTGTAATGTGTGTCAAGTATTAATTTGACATATATTATAAGAGAATCTTTAATCCTTATCATGTGCTCATGGGCATACAATAGAAAAGTCCATAAAAAAATAGTGATAATAATATAATTTTCTGTAATCTTAGAAAAACCATTTTATCCTAACATTTGGGTAAAAGTGTTTTTAAACCATGGTGATAATTTTGTAAATAAGTGAAGCTTACTTTAAAACACGTTTTGACATTTTCTTGTTAATAGCTGAAATTTCTTTTAAAATTGTGTAGTGCCATTTTGTAAATAACATAAATTTATTAGAACATCCTAACACTATTCAAAATCACACATGACTTTCTTTAAAACTATTTGACAATATTTTTCACATTATCACCGACACTATTTAACAGTTATACTCAAATTCACTAATATTGATATTTTTAATACTAATAGTGACACGTTTTAAAACTAAAACTGATAATAAAACACTATCACTAGTATTTTTTATACATTAACACTGATATATGTGTACACAAACTAACAGCTGTCACTTGAATCGGTTCTGATTTGATTTAAAATTCATTTTTTCTATGTCTAAAGAAAAGTGATTATTTTTTTCAGAGACCAATCCATTTAATTTTATTTCAGTACAAGTAGTATATGATAATATAACAAAATTATCAATTAATTATTTTATATTAAGACATTGAATTTAGCCAAAAACTTATAAAAAACGCGTTTTTTTTTAACCTTAACAAAAAACGTGTTTTTTCACCCGTCGCGCTCGGACTCTCTCTCTACTCTCTCTCTCTAAACGCAAACAGAGTTCCTCACCATTGCCGGCTCCCTCAATCGTCTTCTTCATTGTTTTCTCTAATCTGGACACCAAAATCAGATCAAATCTGAACATAAAAATCCAATTAATCTCACTTAATTTAGGGTTTTTGATTTGGGGATAGTAGTGTATGAAATTGTAATTGGTTCGTTAATTACTTCCTACTTAATTGTTCTTTGAAGAATTGTTCTGTATTGATACCAAGAATGGTTCATTAATTACTTCCTACTTAAGATTTGTAAGATTTTTGGTTCGTTAATTACTTCCTACTTGTGTTCTTGGATATTCCCCTCTATTCAAAATGTGATTCTCCTTGTTATGGATGAACTATTTACCCTGTTCCTAATCTGTTTAAACTTGTTTCGTGAACCGATTCATGTGTTTTGAAGTGCCGATCCATGTGTTTTCAAATGCCGGTTCATGTGTTTTTGAATGCCAGTTAGTTCCAATTTTAATTCCAATTTCGGATGCCGATCCATGTGTTTTGAAGTGCCGATCCATGTGTTTTGAAATGCCGGTCCATGTGTTTTTGAATGCCGGTGCTTGTGTTTTTGAGAACGACAAAAATAATTACCGGTGTTTTTGAGTGCCGGTGTATGTGTTTTTGAGTGCCGGTGTTTGTGTTTTCAAATGCCGATCCATTGTGTTTTTGAATGCCGGTGTAAAAAAGTGCTAGTGCATGTATATTAAGTGACTTTATAAACTAACACTAGCACTTGGTTACACCTAACATTGGCCTACTTTGTTACACTTGACACTTTGTTAAACTAACACTTGTGTTTTACACTAACACCGGACTTTGATACACTAACATTGGCACTTTATTACACTAACACTGGCACTTTTTTACACTATGCACTTTGTTACACATGCACTGGCACTAAGTTTCTGAACAAAGAGAGCTTTTAACTTCAGCAAATTAAACCCTTTATCCACACCATTGAAGGACATTCTGTTTATCCAACGAAAAAATGAAGAGCTATGGAATCAAATCACACAGATATCTCCAATTAATTATGTACCAATCAATAAAGTACCAATCAATTATGTAACGAAGCAGAATTGACAATGGACATTAATGGCGGAACTAGGGCATGAATTGTAGGTTACAAAATACTCAAACTAAGTGAACGTCGGAGAACGATCGGAGCTTGGGATGGCCAGAGAAGATGATCGGAGCTTGGGATGACACGAATTTGTAATATTAACACCGCGTTTATCGTGGTTCTTAGGTAATTACAAAAAATCTGTAGTTTATTTTGAAAACACGTTTTTCCTTATCTTAAGAAAAAACTAGTTTTTTATAAGACTTTATTATTACGGAAGAGTTTTTTTTTTTTGGCACAATTATGGAAGAGTATGTAACCATTATTGTGTCCGCTTATTATAGTCGAAGGGCAAATTTATTTCGGTAAAAAACAAAAAGTAAAAAGACCATTTCAAAGGAGCGAGGATTTCGGGAGACCGAGAGTGAGGCTTGCGGCCAAGGTGGGTTCTGATTGGTTCCGGTGAATTTCTTCTTTCTCTCTCATCAATTCTCTGTGGATCAAACGAACGGACGACCGATGACGAAGGAGACGATTGCACACAGCAGCACCGGCATTGTTGAAGCAGCAGTAGGTGGTCTAGCCGGAGGTGGTGGCGGTGGTCTATTCCTCCTCCTCCTTATGCTTCTTCTCATCCTCATCATCTTTATCTTCGCCTGTAAACCATGGCGCTTCTTCCCCCGCACCACCCGGTCCCGCACGATCAAGGTCTCTCTCTTATTCAATCTCTAATTCATCGATACATCGATATATACGCATGCACCGATTGTCTTTTATTGATCCTAGGGATTTTAATTCATTTCTATTTTGGATCATTTGCGATGTTGATTACGAGCAGTATTTTATTCTGATTTACCATGATAGAATTTTGGATAAGTATAAATAGGTATACGTTTAAGCTGCCTGGACCTAAAATTGTGATGCGTTGATTAGATTATGTTGCCTTTGTTTGATTGAATTAGAATATTTCCAGTTTAATCATATTTGAGCTTCTCATTCCTAATGCTGCTTTGCTTGCATGAACTGTGTGACAGAATTTAGAAATAGAATAAGATTATGGTATTTTTATGTGCAAGCTAATGAGTGCATGGTGTTGGATTGAATGGAATGGGTTAAAGAAGTTGAATTTATGGTTTAAAGAGGACTGATGCTGCCTTGGTGGATTATTACATTTGAGTTGGTTCTGAAGTCAATGTACTGTTCAAGCAT
Organism: Adenophora triphylla var. japonica; assembly: GCA_022495995.1. Lineage (NCBI taxonomy): Eukaryota > Viridiplantae > Streptophyta > Magnoliopsida > Asterales > Campanulaceae > Adenophora > Adenophora triphylla. The sequence goes on from JAFEMH010006971.1 coordinate 59,649, forward strand.
TGTGTGTCGGGTTGAGGTTTTCCTAATTTATGCGCCCTCGAGCTCATGATGAGTGTATCTTCTTAAAATAATCATCTCCTGGAATAAGTGCCCATCTTTCTGTTTGTTTTGGTCTAAACTTCTGATATCCAGTCATCCTATGGGGCACCAACTAATCCGGATTTGAGCCGGGTAGGACCATAAGGGGATAATTAGATAAACATTTACCTACCAAGTTTTAATGCAACTGCCTTCCCAGGCCTTGGACTTGGAGTCTATCTTTCTAAAAATTTAGTAATATTACCTTTGCTAGTGTGTGCACTTGCAATGCTACAATATGGACACCAAGGGGATACATCTAAGGTGTTACTAGAATGGTCTAAATCAGCTCATTTTGTGACGGGAGGGAGTGATCGACAACTTGAACAAGTTTACTTGTCTCATTTAATTGAGCCATGTACATAGGATGAGATGCTGGTTTGAATTTGTTGGTTAGACTCATCTTACTCCATCACTTTCACCAGTTTTATTTCTTTACAGTCTTTCGCACAATTGTACCTTGTGTGTAATGTGTCAATGTAAAAGACTGAAGTATTATTGAAAGAACCCTTCCATGGCAATAATTTATCTAGATATAAAATGAAATGCTGATTAAAGCTTCCCATTTCTTAGTATCTGGGCAAATGTGTTTCTAGATATATATAATGTTAAGGTGAACAAAATTTTTTAATGCGAAAGGTTTACAAAGAGTAGTGTTTACTTGAGCCATCACAGTAACAACTATGATGGAATGCTTGAATGACCAAAGTTAACTAGCTAGTTTTGGGATTGGGCAACATTATTTTTATCATTCTTGTTTAACCAGTGAGCTTGATTATGTATTATGTTGTTGCTTGGATGCGGATTGAACTCCATGAGAAAATTCACATGTTAGTTATTATTCATTACTTTGGATATCTTAGAGTTGACATGTTATTTAGTGAAAGCTTATGTGCAAAGACTGTTAGTATAGGACATGCTTTCTTTTCACATTACCTTCTTTCTAACACTTGGGATATGTCTGTTGAGAGTTATCACAATTGTTTTGTTCTTTGTTATTTCTTTTCATCATTAAGAATAGATGATGGAAGTACGCCCTCGGTGAACAGTAGAAATGTCATATTAATAGTATACATAGCAATTCCATTGAGAAGTTATCTTCTATCTTTCATATACATGCATTTTGTTATCATTTATATTAGCCTTTTATTCAAATTAACTACACGGCTCTAGTTGCTAGAAATTCTGCTTATCATGATGTTACATTTTTTTCTCTTTCTTTGCTAGAAAAGTCCTATTGTTACAAAATTCTTTATTTTTTAAAGGTCGTATATTGTGATTTATGTCTTTCTAGGTTGATGACATAGAGAGGCCTCTTGTTTCTGAAGATTTGAATGTGGTTCAGAGCCAGAGCACCGAGTTTGCTAGAAATCATGCATTTGAGGGAGAATATGCTCAAACTGAAGGGCATTTCAACTCACCACGCACCCACGGACGTGCTTATAAACAAAGGCTTCCACCCACACTTTCCCAGTTGACCCATAGTAAATATCACTCCCTGCTGTTTATTACTGCTAATGACTATTCCTCAATAGCTGATTCAAACTTATCTTTCACTTCTTTCAGGTGACAGCTTTATTCTCAACATAGCTGATGCTTCGGAGGAGTCTTATTGTGGTCACACGCTTAAGCGTCCATTGGTGACGCACCTTGAAGCACAGAAATATAGTAAAAAGGAAGAGTTAAGTCATGACTCGAGAATTGAAGTAGACAACGATAGCTTTAGACAGTTTCTTCCGAAACATACTGCAGATCAAAGTAATTTCTCATTCTCTCCTTTAAGAAGGATTGAAAGTGCTTTTGTCTTTGTTATGTTCTGAATATGCCAGACATGTCATCAGATCTTTCTGTTAGAAGTGCAGGAAATGCAGGAAGCATTCTCACCTTGGAGGTTATCTCTGGTCCTTCTCAGGGGGTTCATTGTTCATTACAGTCAACAAACAAATCCAGACTTCCGCTGACTCTGGGAAGAGTTCCTCCCAGCGATTTATTAGTGAAGGACTCCGAAGTATCCGGAAAGCATGCAATGATAAAGTGGAACTTGGATGTAGGAATCTTTTACCTCCTCTCATTTACACTATTGAACTATGCCGTCATAGTAGTCTCAAATTATATACTGCATGGTTTCAGAAGCTGAAATGGGAGCTGGTTGACATGGGCAGCTTAAACGGAACGCTTCTGAATTCCCGAGTCGTCAACCATGCTGACACTGGAAGTAGACATTGGGGTGATCCAATTGAGCTTGGAAGTGGAGACATAATAACTCTTGGCACAACTTCACAAATATCTGTAAGTTTCCTTGCCAGGTGATTAGTATGGTTGGTCTTGTGTTTGTGTTTGCATAAGGGTTGTGATTTAAGACCAATACCTGCTACTTGTGCAATACTCTTACTGCAATTGTGATTCACAGAGTTTGAATTGTGACTCTAAAATTTGAGATGTTAGTAACTGTTAACAAAGTGGTTAAGGGCAATCAGCAAGCTCGCAAAGCTTGTTGTTAGGTTAGTATATAAGATTCTGTACTACTGCATTTTGTGTTTGGAATTAGATTTCATAAATCGTTAAAAGTCACCAAGAATTACCATCGCTGATCAATTTGCAATAATCATTTCTGATAAATAGCTAGCTGTAAAAGTCGTCATGAGTTATGAGTTCTGAGTTCTGAACTTCTGAGTTCTGAGATTTACAGTTATTTTTAAAAAGGATTTTATGTCCTTGCTGTCCTTTGAAGGAGAACCTTAAAATATCCTGATATCCTTGGCCTGATTAAAGTTAGTGGTCAATAGCTCTATTTAATTCTTATTATAAGAATACTTTTCACTTTTATATAGCTCTCAAACTCTCTCTCAAGGCTCGTTCTATTGCTCTCTCTCTTTCAAATAAGTCCCATGTTTGACCTTGCACACAAATTAAGCAAAGTGAATTGATTGGATAGTAAATTTTACTGTTATGGTCTTCAGAATGTTGCTATGCAGAAGTGGACCCATCAATTTAAGGAGTAAACTGTCAAGGATAAAATGGTAAATTGACATTCCTGAAGACAAATGCTTACAAAGTAGACACGTTGTTAGGGGTGGCCTAGAAAGGCATGCTGGACACTAATTTTGAAATTGTGGGGTAAAATATATGAATGCATCTCTACATGATCTGTACAGTGATCTTTTATTATGCATGTTCTCGAACTATGTTTTTGTACTCCTCTGTCCCTAAATGAATGTCCACAACAACAACAACAAAGCCTTAGTCCCAAAATAATTTGGGGTCGACTAACATGAATCCTCATATGTCATCGTGAAAGAAAAGATGTAAGAAAAAAATAAGTTAAAAGAAGAAATAGGTGGGAATAAAATTTAGAAAATGAAAAGAAGAGAAGAAGAAAAAATAGTGATAATAAAAAGAATAAATATATAATATATAGGGGAAATGAACAAAAAAATAAAAAATATATCAACCCCCATCACCCACATGAATGTCCAAACTCAATTATTTTTTTGCCCAAAATGAATGTCTTTTTTGCAAAATAAACTGTCCCTAAACTCTTTTTTACAAAAAAAATATTCACTATTCATTTTATTATCGTAAAACCAAATGTTTAGAAAGTGGATAAAAAGAACATTTATGGATCGTTGTCGTTAAAATGTATAAAAAGCGCACAATTTTCAGAGTGTCCCTTTAATTGAAATTTGGACATTCAATTAGGGGCGTAGGGAGTAGTTGTTGTGAGATAATTGGATCAGATTGTTGAAGTCATGATAAAGCTGAGTGTAAAAGCTTTTAGAGTTGCACTTTTCTGTGTGGGGTGTGCCGACTGAAGGGAGTGTTATGTCATTTGCCCGTTATGGCTCTCAAGCAATAAGGAAGTGATGATGGAATATTTTGTTTGCACATTTTATCTCTCAAACAAGACAGAGAATAGAAACAACACGTGTCTCTTGCTTATCTTTGTTCCCCTATTTTCATTTCAGGTGCAGATTAAATCTCAATTTGAACAGGTTCCTTTTGGAGTTAGTGTAGCAACAGATCCCATGGCTTTGCGTCGAGGAGGAAAGAAACTACCTATGGAAGATGTCTGCTATTACCAGTGGCCTCTTCCTGGGATTGACGAAGTACCACAGTTGTTTGAGACTTTATTTCAGAGAGCTTATCCTCTTTACTTAAAATGCTAATTGCGATGATTGATGTTGCAGTTTGGAGTGTTTGGTATATGTGATGGACACGGTGGCGCAGCTGCTGCTACATCTGCAAGCAAGTTAGTGCTTTATTTTCTGTTAAAATAGTTCCCCCCTTGCGTCATTCAGAAATTGATATTTAACTTTTGTTCCTCATGTATAATATGCATGATAGTTGGCTTAAAGGATCGATATACTCATTTTGCTGTGGCATACTCATACCTCACTCCACGCTTTGAGTTTGAGTTAATCATTTAAACCACCATGATTCAAACACCTAATCTAGCTTGTTGATTGAACTGGCCCATCTTGGTTGAATTCGCCAGTGAATAAACCTGAGATCATAGTGTGCCAAGTTGTCAATCAGCTAGTCTTCCCCAAAAAATAGTGTTGTACTTTTTGCAGATCCTGAGCTTGTGGATGTTATGAAACTTACTTTTAAGCATTTTCGCTCTGCAGAATAATGCCTGAGGTGATTGCTGGAATCCTGTCTGATACATTCAGAAGAGAGAAGGTTTTATCACAATGTGATGCTTCAGATGTCCTTAGAGAAGCATTTTCTCAAACGGAAGCACTTATGAATCACTTTTACGAGGTTTCTCCATAACATTACTCTCTCTCTCTCTCTCTCTCATAACTATGTTGCTGTTGTGTCCCTTTTATTTAGATGTGACATTTATGGTTCCCATTAAGATTTTTTTATCGACTAAGGTGCATATATGTATGTATATATGTATGTGTGTGTGTATATATATATATATATGTATATATATATATATATATATATATATATATATATACACACGTTACAACTAAGACACCGAATTGTGTTTTTCGCTTGTTAAAACTAAAGTCATTAGTGGTGCAACAATCTGGTTTCCTCCATAGGTGACTTATGTGTTACTAAGTTGACTACTTCCTTTGTGCCCTTATCCCTTCCATCCTGCCTTGCTTCATCCCCTAGTTATGTTTTCTCGGTTACTCTGTTTTGCCTAAACAATCCTTTTGGACAAATGTTAGTGTGTGCTATCACCTTCTGAACTTGTTTTTTACTAGGCTGAAATGATTTCCTCCCGTGCAGCCTTTGCGTTGGTAGTTGAGCATCCCAGTTGTGTTTTTGAATGGAAAATGCTAAAGAAGCTGAATCGGTTCACTGACCATCTACCAAATCCAACGTGTCCTTTGTCACATAAGCTAAAATAGCATCTTACCCTTTTAATTGAATAAATAATGAAAAACAAATTTGAAAATAAGGAGAGATTATTGGAGGAAAAGCTGTCTCTCTTCTGCCCCCCCCCCCCCAATGTCCCAACAATAAACAAGGAGGGAGATATTTTTGTTTATTTTTCAGGTGACAGTCTCCTTGAAGCTAGCAAATGGAGTCGGATCTTTTTTGCGTGGGTTTGGTATAGGGATTCGGTTAGTCGTGTCTGATTAAATCTTATTCTTTCTTCTTTGACTTTTGGGATTTCTTAGTTCAATCAAAGAAAGCCCACTGTATAAACATCACTCCGCCGCCTCCACTGCAGCTGTTCACATCTCATATCTATCACCTTTCGACATTTTGTCCAATCAAGAGTTGAATATACAGCATTTCTACCTCATGTTACAGCAATTTCTTTGGCCTTGTCAGTTGTCACTATCTGTATTTCAAAATAGATTGTCCAATCAAATTTGTTGTAGGTTGGAATTGTTGCCAGCAGGAGCCATTAATTTGATTGTGGGAGATGACTTTAAGATTGTAAGAATTGGAACTTCATTTGATTCTAACCTTCTTGTATTTGATCAATTTGAGTGTCTACTATTGAGTACGCTGGTTAAGATTGAGTATACATAGTAGGCTGGTGATGGGGCTGTGTTGTTAGAGATGTTAAACGGCTTCTTATTTATCGCTGATGGATTAAGATTGGGTTGCAAGAATAAATGAAATTCTCCCCTTTCCTCTTAATTTCCATCTTCTATTTTACTTGGTGGATTACAATAAGAAATTGGTAGCTTTAGACCAACATCTCTTCTGGTAGCCATGGGCTTGGCTAACATTTCAAGCATGGATGTTATCTGGTTGGAATAGGAAGAAATGTAGTTTCTTGAAGAAAGGAATTCTCTCTCACTCTCTCTCTCTCTCTCTCGTTCGATCGACCTTTTGTTCGCTACAAAGTGAGCTTTACCTCGTTTGACTAAGTTAAGCTTGAGATGAAGCGATGGTGGAGCTAGAGAAATATATGCCCTTGGGCGGTGGATTACAAGGGGACTGGGAGGGTGAGAAACAGAGCAGGAGAATGGTATAGTGGATAGAGAGAGAATTTCATGAACCCAACTGAGATTAACTCTAACTTTATAATGTGATAGAGAAGTGTGCATGGCAATCCACATCTGATTCTGTAGTTACTTCTGTGAATTTTTGCTGTATATGTGGCACCACTCTTTTTGAAATTGGCACAAAACGCGTATTAAGTTTTTTTATAAATTTTGTCGCTCTTGTGGAGTTTGCTAAGTCTTGTGACATCATACTTACTAATTGGTTTATGCTAAAAAATTATGTCCTACAAAAAATTAACTGCTTAGATCTTTGATAAACATTTAGGTCCTGTCCTCCAGTTTTCTACCAACCTCTTTCTGTCTCTCATTCTGTGGAATATTTTCTAATTTATTTTTCTTCTACTGTACCAAATGAAGTCAAATTATATTCGTGTCTAGTCTTTTGAGGGAATTTCTGAACTTGAAAATGGGAGTGTTGTGTTTATGATTTAACATGAGTCTACCAGTTCGGTTAGAAGGAAATCAAGTGTGATGCATTAGAACGAGAAGAATGATATATTTTTAGGGCTATAATGTTTTATAACTGACTTTTCAGGGATGTACAGCAACTGTGCTTCTTGTTTGGGGAGATGGACATGGGAATTTCTTTGCTCAATGTGGAAATGTTGGAGACTCGGCTTGTATTGTAAAGTACGTTCATGTTCTTGTGTTCATTGGCTTGGTAGGATATCGTGTTCATTGGCTTGGTAGGATATCGTGTTCATAACATAAGTTTAATGGTCAAGGAGTGAAGTAAAGGCTGGTGGTGATATTTTAGCCCTTAAAAGCATGTGTCCGCTAGATATAGATTAAATGTATGCGAATGTATGCATTTGTATATGCAAGTGTTCTGTTCTCTTAAGTAGTTGTAGAAGGGAAAAGTCTATTATCTGTTTCGTGGTGGTGCCCTCAACAGTTAATTAAATAATTAGAGAAGAAGTTTCTGCCAATAAGGTGCATGTGTTTTTCTGTGACTACAAATTCTTCATTTATGTTTGTCAATGGTATTCATTAATTTGAAGATATTTGAGTTTCTTCTGTCTTATTGAGTAAATTATGAAGGTGTTACTAAAGAGAAGGTGATACCAAGAGAATAGGAGAAACAAACAAAGTGGGAAGAGATCAAGTGAGGGACCAACTATTTTGCCCCAGTCTTGAACAGCAATTGGTCCAAAACTTGAAATGGCTTGCTACAGTGCCCATTAAAATAAACTAAAAATCCCAAGTACTCCCTCCATCCCAGAATATATGTTGCAGTTGACTTGTCAACGTTTTTAAGTAAGGTGCTTTACTAGTTTGCACAATGATAAAATTGCACCAAGTCACTTTCCTTATTGAAGAGTGAAAATGATAAGTGGCGACATTTATTCTGGGACAGAGGGAGTAGTTAGTAACTACCCATTATATGCCATTCATAATTTTACCATGCAGTTTGAGATTGCGATTAACCCTTAAGGTCCTTGTTCCATATGATCCTACGCAGCAGATGGCCAGCATGAGATCTTGTGGGCCTACTGCCAATGTTTAATCTCATGGACGATTCCATTAAACTGGTTATGTTCAGCTTCAGTAGTAAAGCCACTGTAAGGGCAAATCTGGTTATGGACCCTAACCTTTTGAAGATGTGTACTTACCCTAAACCCAAAAGGTGACAATAACTCCATATTATATTGGCTCCTTTGAGCTCTATATATTAGCAGTACCAATCTTGTTGCCTCAGTGATTCCTGAAATTTGCATTCAACACACTTTCATGTCTTGGTTAATTTTTACCCTTGCACAAATAAAAGTATATAATCTGGTTACTTCACAACTAAATCATACTTCTTCTGTCCTGTAAAGAGGACATTTGACTTTTAAAATCAATCCGACTGTTCTTTGACTTGATATTAACATATAAAGAAATTATAAGATTCTGCATAGGCCAATTCCTCACTTTTATGGAGATGGTTCTTCTTAGATGCTTTACATATTATGAACTCCACTATTGTATTCCATTTTTTGTACACGGAGTTTGAATTCTCATTTCAAACTTTTCTATTGGTTGGCTCTGAGTAGTCCTAGTTTGTTTTGTTCTCGACTTGTTCTTCAACTTTTGATGTTGTCTATTGTGGCAGTATTGATGAAAAGCAGTTTAAGATGTCTGAAGACCATAGGATTGTGAGTTCTTCTGAAAGACTCCGCATCCAAGCAATCGGAGAGCCTCTTAAAGATGGGGAAACACGTCTATGCGGTAATTTTGTGTTTCCTATCATTTACTTGAGTAAATTTCGGCAAATGTAACTCTTAGTTTATTGCTATATTTCGGATCAAAATCCAGGTTTAAACCTTGCTCGTATGCTTGGAGACAAGTTTCTTAAACAGCAGGATGCTCGCTTCAGTTCAGAACCTTATATAAGTGATGTTGTGTACATAGATCAAGCAAGCAGGGGCTTTGCGTTATTAGCTAGGTAAACTTTCTTCGGTGATAGTGTTTTGTTATTTTCAATTTTATGATGGTCTTATTTATGTATTTATAATTGAAATTTTGTTGCTATCAACTTTACACACCCCTTTAATTCTTGTTCACCTGCCTTTAATTTAAATTTATGTATTGAGTCTTGGCAACTGATCTACATTGGTTTTCCATGTGTGTGTTAACAGAAGGAATCATACTAGTAGAGCGGAATAGTAAAACGAGACTGATATAGGCAAATATGAAGTACTTGGGCTAGATTTTGCTGTCTTGAGCTATGTGGTTTTCTTTTAATTTTAATTTGTATGAAATTGTGAAAACGGTGGTTACATCTCGCTTTAGAGGACCTCCCAGGATATAACACTATGTGAAGAGAGAGCCTCAGTGCTGTGCTCATTTTTGTCGAAATTAATGTCGGGGAATTCACATGTGAATTTGGTCACTGAACACCTTTGCTGTCAAAACCACCATTTCTGAGAAATTGAAGTTGTTTGTTTCATTTGGATACATTTTCTTACCTTAAAACTACACACTCACTGAAATGGTTCCAGTGTATTTAGCAGAAACCACAATCCCCAGCATTTCAATGCCATTTCATGTTTGCTTTTATTGCTTTCTAATACTCCCTCTATCTCAAAAAGTTTGTCCCACTTTGACTTCCATGGTCAACTCAATCAACTTTGACCATAATTTTATGACTTCCATGGTCAACTCAATCAAACTTTGACCATAATTTTATGAAAATATAAATACCTCTATGTTATTGATAGGTATTCATAATGGTGAAAGAATACAATTCTTAGAATTGCATAGAGATATCTAAATGTTATAAAATTATGGTCAAAGTTCGATTGAGTTGACCATGAAAGTTAAAGTGGGACAAACTTTTCGGGGCAGATTTTTGAATCGTGAAAGGTACAAAAAAAGATAAATGAAAATAATTAGTGAATGTGTATTCTCGATATCTTTCTGAACTTATTTGAAATGCTTTGAAGCTTTAGTTAATAACTTACAGTTGTTTGATATTCTGGATTGTTTGATTAAAATGCAGCGATGGTTTCTGGGATGTTATTAATTTAAAGAAGGCTGTACAGCTTGTCCATCAGGTATCATTACGTTTTCTTCAATTTAGCTCTCAACACTTTTGGGAAAACTTTCGGTATACTTGTCCACTACAGCTATCTCTAACTTCACATTTACGTCTCTTTCCACAGGCAAGAGAGAGGATCACAATGGATACGGAGAATTCAGCCGAAAAGATAGCTAACTTTTTGTTGAGTGAGGCCAGAACACAGCGTACAAAGGATAACACATCCATAATATTTTTAGATTTTAACTCCAATAGAACCTAAGGTTATTATGTTTCAACCTTCTATTAGTGTAATATAATCAGTTAAAATAGTTTCACTTTACCTATTATAAAAGCAAGTCAAAATATGCAAGTTTTGTCGCTTTGCAAGTCTGGCTACTGACGACTCAAGTCTCCTCTGACATAGGTTTGTAAAGAAACTGTTAGATAGTATCCTTTTCAACAAATGTAATATACATGTACAGCCCAAAGATTAAATCATGGGGCAGTTTTGCCAAAGACCCTTGGCTCTAGAGCATAGAGCTTCCTTCGGGAGGTCCCGAGTTCGAATCCCCCTCCCCGTTGTAATTTGAATGTTGTAATTTCACAAAAAATAAATTAATAAATAAATCAAATAGAAAATTTTGAGTTCGTTTCTTTCATAAAGTACGAAGCGACTTAAAATTTTCTATATTTTGCTGCTTCGAAGCATTTTTTTGTCACATTGTTTTATACCGTTATATGTGCACATTAAAAAAGAGATGATGGGTTTGCAATTCCCTGTATACCATACAAAATAATTTACATCAAGAGAGTACAAACACAGATGTGCCAGAAGTTTATTGTTGCTGAACATATAAACGATGCAGAGTTTCAATAATCCCGTCAAAGGGCTACTTTTGTCAGCGAGTATAATGGTCCAGGAATCTCCGGATCTCTGCTTAGTTTCAACTCCCCGAAGCATTTGGTGGCTTCTTATGCCTTTCCTTGTCTCCAGGTGCCTAGGTATACACCGTAAGCCTTTCCTTGTTTCAACCTCGCAGTTGAACTTTCAGTCTCGTAACACCAAAAATATACTACTATATTTTTTAAAATATGGAAATCTACACCAGATAAAGTGAAATAAAAATAGAAAAAATTGACTAAGTGCTACACACAATCCATGGCAATAGCTAGTTGCATCTGCAAATTTTGATCTTTGACATCTATCCTGCAATAGCGTGAGCCGAATGGTTGCATATCCAGCAATAGAACACATAGGAATAGCAAGAAATTGGATATGCACAATTGGATTGTGAAAACATCTGCATCTCGTATGTCACTGAGAAAAAGAAAAGGAAAGAAACTACTGCGTGCTCATAAAAATCATCATAACAAAACAATGATTTACTAGCAAGAGAATTCCAAGTACTAGTAAATGTTTAACCTTCATTGCTCTTAATTTTTTTGATGTGATCATCATCATACGAGTAATTCACAAATATCTTAATAGCACATCACTCGGATTCGCTATTACTTTGGTAGGTGCAATTAGGTATTTCACAAATATCTAAATAACCTTGCCTTTAATAGTGAGTGCTTATATCTTAGGGTATATTTGACAACCTCGATTCTAAGCTTTGGAATTGGAATTGCAAGAACAAAATGAATCGAAAATTACTCTTCCGAGATGTATGGAACATAACGCAAAGAATACATATAACAAGGGAAGGGCACAATTTAGTAAATCTAAAGACATAGAGTACTTCTAACTAGTGTCACTATGTAATTTCTTTTCCTATTACTTTATGGCAACAACTACCAATCACTAGTATTATACTCCCTCCGTTCCTAAATAAATGTCTAAATTTCACCTCGACGGACATTTGCAAATAACACTAAACTTAAGCACTTTTAGTAACACAAGTACATAAAACCTTGATGATCGCACCATATTGCATAGTAAGTCTAAGTGTGAATTAGAACTTGTTGTATGATGAGGGATGATTTAGTAACTTTTTTTTTTTGAACATTCGTTTAGGGATAGGGATAGGGAAGTACTTAATACCAATCAGTAACACATAGCACAAGTAATACTCCCTCCGTCCCAATATAAGTGTTGCAGTTGACTTCAGACGAGAAAAGAACAACGCTTATTATGGGACAGAAGGAATATATGGAGTACTTTAGTCAGCTATTACAACTCTTATCTACAGCTGAGGAATTTCTCTATTTATCAAAAATTGTTGGCCTAAACCGATAGGATAATGTTTTAACAAACAGAACATACTGCAGAATCCAACAATGTGTACACCAAGTCAACGGAAATAACTTCCCCTTACTAACCTGAAGCAACTTGTACATCTCTTCTCTGTTAGCTTCCTAACTGTATTCCAGAAAAACCATACAAAGAGAAAGGGGTTTTTAGATTTTGGAGGCATTAAAATCATCTCGTGGATAGAGCCAAATTGAGCAAACATATAAGGTTCCACTTCCTTGAGTAGTTCATCTCGCTGAACAAATACTCACTCTGTCCCATTCGAAAAGGCACAAATTTTCATATTGAAATAAAAAGACACACACCCAAATCCACTCTCACACCCATATATTTAACGGGTAAAATTTTCATATTTAAACAGTTGTCTGGTTAATTATGATTATTGAAATAAAAAGACCGGGTCTAGATTTTTTTTTTTTTTTGATATTGATCTTAAAAACCGGTTAAATATATGGACTTAATTTCTTTACTTGCGTTCGGTTATTCATATTATCAGCCAACGGTTTAAAGGGATGATGAGTGTATTTATTGTTGAGTAGGGTTACTAATAAATACTCACTCATTCCCTTGGTTCAACGGTTTAATGTTTTTAGTTTAATTTTACACGTTTATTAAAAAACTAAGATAAAATTGTTTCTACAATAAAAGTGAGTTGATAACATAATTGTCCTACACACTATTTAAAAAGTGAATGAATGAAAAATAGATAAGTAACTTTTTTAGGGAATTTTCCCTTCAAGTTCCTTTTTTGACATACTCCTTCCCATTAAGTTCCTTATTTTATTGAAATGACTAGCACTACCAAAAAAACATGTTTTAGCGGCAGAAATTTCCGCCGCTAAAATCAAAATTCCATCGCTAAATGTCATCACCGACGGAAAAATTTCGTCGGTGGTCCGCCGCTAAGATCCCGCCGCAGTGATCCGACGGACCAAATTCCGTCGGTATAATTTTGATTTTACCGACAGAATTAAATTCTGTCGGTGATATTTTGATATTAGCGACGGAAATTTCCGTCGCTGAATTAATGTAATTTAATTAAATTTTTATTTCAGCGAAGGAAATTTTCGCTGGTGAAATAAAAATTTAATTAAAATGAATTAATTCAGCGGCGGAATTTTCCGTCGCTGAGATAATTTAATTTAATTAATTTTTGATTTCACCGGCGGAAATTTCCGTCGCTGAAATAAAAATTAAATTAAATTGCATTAATTCAACGATGAAATTTCCGCAGCTATATTAATTAATTTTAATTAAATTTTTATTCCAGCGACGGAATATTCCGCCGGTGAAAATAAAAATTAAATTAAATTAAAATTAAAATTAATTGATGTAGCGGCGGAAATTTCCGTCGCTGGAATAAAATTTTTATTAAAATATTATTAATACAGCGACGAAAATTTCCGTCGCTGATAATGCAATAAAATAAAATAAAAAATTGTTTAAAATATCAATAAACCAATTTTTTTTACCTGATATAACAATTCAATTGATAAAACTAAAACTAAAAACCAAATATCAGGGTACCAAATATCACCGTACCAAATCGGGAGGGGGGGGAGGTGGGGAGGGGGGGGGGGGCGGGGCTCCCGCGGGTACCAAATATCACAAATGTTATTACAAACAAGTATAAAATAGTACGTACCAATCAGCGTACCAAACTAAAAACCAAAATCAGCGTACCAAATCGGGAGGGGGGAGGGTGGGGAGGGGGGCGGGGTTCCCGCGGGTACCAAATATCACAAATGTTATTGCAAACAAGTCTAAAATAGTACGTAATCAACTCGGGGGGAATTGGGGGGGAGGCTGGAAATTACCCAGCTGCTGCAGATTCTCCATATGGGCCATCAACATCACAAATTTTCTATCAGTCTCCACCTGACGCCGATCATTCTCCGCCTGCAACTGCGTCTGAGCCTCCAAAGCCTCCGAAAGCTTTACCCTAGCCTCTACAGCCACGCGTCTCTCCTCAGCCAACTCAGCCTCCAGAGTGTCGATCCTCGAATCATTCCGAGTATCGGGCGTGAAAACATATGGCTGACGGCCGGTCGACATCGATGGGCATTGCCGCCCATAATCCCCCTTCCCTAACACTCGATCTCCTCTCTTTGGATGTCCCTCCGAGGTGACCGAGCGCCAAACATCAGGCACGAAGGGAACGGGCTGGCCGGGAGGCGTACCTTCGAAAACAACGACGACTTGATATGTACTCTGTCAAAATAAAACAAACAATTATAATCTATACACAATGTAATGTACATAAACAAATTTACATATTCAAAATCAAGTCATTTAATGATAGTTTACTTACAAAGGCCAATACAGAGCGATCGTCAACCCATTGCGAAGGTCGATCGGGCGATGTAGGAGTTCGAACATGGATGCTAACGAAAACATCCAAAAAACTGACATCCGGGCCATGTTCCTATTCCTATAAATAAAATAAGCGAGATTATAATTTTGAAATTGTATAAATGCAACATACGTACATAAACCTATTTAAAAGCATGCATACGCTACTACATTTAAAAATTAAATTTTATAATCACCGACGGAAATATTTCGTCGCTGATAAATTTATTAAAAATTAATTAATCACCGACGAAAATATTCTGTCGCTGGTTTATTTAAAAAAATATTTAATTTTTACCGACGGAATTATTCCGTCGCTGATTAATTAAAATTAAATATTATAATCACCGACAGAATAATTCCGTCGGTAAAAATAAAAAAAAATAAAAAAATTAATTTATCACCGACGGAAATATTCTGTCGCTGATTTATTTAAAAAAAATTAAAAAATATTTATTTTTTACCGACGAAATTATTCCGTCGCTGATTAATTAAAAATAATTAAAAATTAAATATTATAATCACTGGCGGAATAATTCCGTTGCTGATAAATAAACACAATAAAACAATAATAACTTTTCACCTACGAAATAATTCTGTCGCTGAGAAAAAACTAGCGACGGAATATTCCGTCGGTAAATCAGGCGCCAATTTAGTAGCGGTAAAGAAAGGAATATTCGTTTTTAGCAACGGAAGTTAGCGACGGAATTCAATTACGTCGGTAAAGTTGACGCCAAAATCATTCTGTCGCTATAGCATAATTTCCATCGCTAAATAGCGACGGAATGCTTCCGTCGCTGTTTATTCAGTCGCTAAAGCATCAGTTTCTGGTAGTGTAGGAAGTTTCTTTTTCACGTAAACTTCCTATATTACCCCTGTTATATTCCTCCCTTCTTTCCCGTTTCTTCTCTGCAATGCAATTTCTCAACTGCGTCCCCTGCGGCGATTTTCCAATTCAGCGATCATGAGCTAAATCCAATTCCAATACGTAATAAGATTCCTAGGGTTTTGATCATTCTGCGAATTATAAGCTTTCGATTTAGATTAAATTCCTAGGGTTTTGACCGGATTCAATTCGACTCTGGAAACATGTCTTCTTCATCAAGTTCTATGCTACATTTACAAGGTAATACCTATATTTTGCGTTCGATTCGATTTTTTTTGTTTAGATATGAAGTATTTTAGGTATTGAATTGAAATCAGATTCAATTCAAATCATCAGTATAATACAACATGCTGTAGTATCTATTTGATATACAATATTTGAAGCTTATTAAGTTTTTCAATGTTATCTAATGCTGAAGAGTAGTTGATTGTTTTTCATAGATCGTATGTGCATTCATTATTAACTTATGTTCCAGTTAATCATACAACATTTTAATTTTTTGGATACAGTATTTTGTATAGTCACTCTGGAATTGACTGAGTTTTTTTATTGTGTTTAATAGGTGGATATGAATGTGTTAGCCATATTTTGATAACATATTTAGGTGAAACTCGTGTCCTGGGATTTGATTCAGTTGATTCATTTGAAGAGTTGTGTGACTACGGTTTAAGCAAGTGGGATTCAATTGTTAAAGAACATTTTGTGCTTCTATATTCTATATCTGGAAAAGATAAATGTATCTTAAGCAATGAAGATGAGTTTGAAAGTATACGCTATTTGGTCAGACGAAATGGTCTTGATTGTGTTGACATGACTGTTAAGGCTTCTTTAAATACTGGAGTTGTTGCAAGACTTGGTTGCAATAAAGAAATTGAGTCGTATGAGAACGATTGTAGTAGTGAATTGACGGATAATAGTGTTCAAAGCTCTTCTGATGTTTATCAATCAAACAATCTGTTAATTAATGTTTGGAAGACTTTAATTTCGGGGGTAGGTCAAGGATTTGAAGGGGGAATAGTAGATTTTCGGGACAAGTTGACAAAATACTGTATATCAATGGGATATCAATTTCAGTACAAAAGAAACACTTCAAGTTGTGTGAGAGCAATATGCATTCATAGTAAGACTAGGAATTGCAAGTGGAAAATATCGGTGAATTTGAGCAGTGTTAGTGGAATTTCTTACATTTTTAAGTATGAATGTTTTCATACTTGTGGTGATATTGTCATAAGGTTTAATGACAGAAGGTTGACGTCTGATTTGGTTGCTGGTTTGATTCATGATATGTTGAAGGAAAATCCACAAATGACTCCAAATGATGTTATGGGTCACTTGAGAGTTCATTATGGGTTGTTTATATCGTATAAAGTTGGATTGACTGCACTTGCAAAAGCTAGTGCCAAGGTATTTGGAGATGTTTCCTTGTCTTATGACCAGTTGCGTTCATATACTGAACGAATAAAGGATGTTGATCCTCACTGTACAGTTGATTTTGATTATGACAAAGATACCAATCATTTCAAAAGATGTTTCATTTCATTTGGAGTTGCGTTCGATGGATTTGAGTATTGTCGTCCCTTGATTTTTCTTGATGGTACTTTCTTGACTTGCAAATACAAAGGTCATTTGCTAGCTGCCACTACAAAAGATGGAAACAATGGTATAATTTATTATTATGCATTTCATTTTATATATATAGGTGTGTTGTATTGATATGATTAAATACAACATTCTTTAATCATGCTCACCATTACATAATGCATCATATTTTCACTTTTTTATTCAATGCAATATTATCTTTGTTTACAAGAGCACTATATGATGCAGTAGTTCTTGTTATATTTGTAGGTCTATTCAACATTGCTTTTGCTATCATTGGTTCGGAGGATAATGATAATTGGAGTTGGTTTATAAAGCATCTTGTTCCAATAATTGGCGGTAGATCTATTACTTTTATCTCAGATCGCCCCAAGGGTATTAGTAATGGTTTACAAGAGCACTTTCCATTTTGCCATCATGCTTTTTGTCTATTTCACGTAATTGGAAACTTGAAGCATAAGTTCAGTGGTGTAAGGGATCATAGACAGAAGATGGTTTTCCTTCTTAAGAAATTGGCTTATGCCCGTACATTGGAAGAGTACAATGATGTATTTCAAGCTGCCATTTCTGAAGGTGGTAATAAAATGATAGAATTTATGGAAAACCTACCTGCTGATAGTTTCTCAAAAGTGCATTTTAAAGGAAATCGGTATGGTGAAATGACATCGAATGCCTCTGAGTCTTTTAATGCACAAATAAAGAAGTTCAAACACTTGCCCGTGACTGAGATGATAGATCAAATTCGTAAAATGCTGATGGAGCAGATCTATAATCGCAGAATTGAAGGATCCATGTGGAACTCAACACTGTGTCCTACAATTATGCTGAAGTATAATCGCAGGGCCGAAGAGGGTCGTGCTTGGGCTGTTGTACCATCATCTCGTACTCTCTTTGAAGTTTTGAGTTTACCTTTAGTTACAAAACATCACTACAAATTCAACTTTCTTAACATCTAGTCATTATTTTGCTCATTCAAGAAACGAGTGAACATTCAAACTTTAAAATGTAAGAACATGGATTAATATAACATATAAATACTTAATAATATAATGATCAATATTATAATATATGGTATAAAGTATATAACTCAACATAATATGTAGAATTCCATAATATAAGTATACCATTAAATGATGGGCATAATGGTAATATCTTATATATCAATAGGTGTAGTCCCTAAATGAAGTGCCCCTTGGATTCCTATATAAAGGCCTATCCATCAAGCCTATGAATCTACTAGTTACATTATTCTCATTCAGTCAAAACTCTTCCTAAGTAATTGAAGATTAAAGATATTAAGGGCACTCATCATTTAGAAGATCTACTCCTCCCTAATTTGAAGTATATCTTCTTACTTCATCCACTTTACTCAAGAACAAGAACAAGACTAAGAACAAACATGGAATCACAAGGTACACGCTTCCGTCTTATTCTTCTTCTCCATCTCTTCTTAATCTAGTTGTGAGTCGGTTCATGGTTAATGGATCGTTTATGTTCCAACAATTGGTATCAGAGCATACTCATATACTAGATTGAGTTTGAAATTCTTATAAAGCCTTATGCTTTAATTCTTGTATGATTTCGTTTAGTTTTTGTTCTTGTTCATGATACTCATCTTGTCTAAGAGTATTATATTCATAAAACTTCATTCTATTTCTGATTTTGGTTTACTCAAAGGCTTTCAATTCTTAATGTAAGATTATCCCATTTTTGAACATATAGCCACCATCCTTGGATGCGTTGTGAGTTTGTTCATATGCATAGCCATGCATTTAAAAATGTGATGTGAGTATGCGGATCTACTTGCTTTGGTTGAATATTGATTCACCATTAAGTTAAGAATTGATAGTCTAATTGGGTGTTATGGCTCGTTGTCCCGGCCGAGCACACCATTTGTACCAGCACATCGTTTGAATTTTTTTTGAAAAGGCGCCATCCAACGGTCATGGTGCTCGGCCGAGCACCCTAAGGACTCGGGCGAGCATGAGTGATCAGAAAGGGGTGTTTTCTGGAGTGTGTTGCTCGGCCGAGCACTTTCCTTGACTCGGCCGAGCACCACTCAATTTTGGCCAGATTTTCAAAATTTTTCAACCTTTTGCTATTTTGATCAATTTTCATTCATTTTTTTTTGAGTAAAGTACACATTATTTTGTCCCCAGAATTTTGATAATTTATTAATAAATTATAGTATCTGGACACCAGTCGCGCTTCGGCGGTTCTTAGAGTTGTCAAACTTTAAGAATGGACGGGTAGAACAAAAGGATATTGTCTTTTATTAATAAATTTCGTTTGTTTCTTTACCATTTAAAATTTTCAGAAATTACCTTAAGGCCTTTTGTTTTCGATTAATTATATCCTTAACAATTTTGGACAAAATTAACATGCTTGTTTCCCAAAGGAGACCTTGTTGATTGAATTCAAACTTGTTAAAAGATGAATGTAAATATTGATATGTGATAACATGCTTGTTTCCCAAAGGAGACCTTGTTGTTGACTAAGTATTTGCATTCATGGGTAATAATTGAAGTTAAACTTTAGGTCATTTTTAAATACTTTGAACCATCCCAAAGAAAGGCGGGTGTTTAAAATGAGTTGTTTATATTCTTTATTATCGGGAAACAAGTACCTTAAACTTTAGGACATTTTTTGTACTTGATCCGGCCCAAAGGAAGGCAAGTATTTAAAGTGTGTTGTTTAAGCTATTTGTTTACCCTAAGATAAATCAAATTGTGAGTCAATTCGCAATCCAAAGATTAGTCTTGATGTCATATTGATTATCTTTTATTTTGATGGAATTCATTTGATATAATTAATCATTATGTAGATTCTTATACATGTTTTGTTTCATTCTTTTGTTCTCTTCATTCAGATTTGATCAGTGTTTCATCTGTTACTACTACCTTAAACTCAATTTCTTTGCTAACTGGGACAAACTTTAAAACTTGGAAAAACAAGATTATTATGGTCTTAGACTGTTTGGACCTTGACCTCGCATTAAGAAAACAAGCTCCTGCCCCTCTAACTGATAAAAGCACTGCGAAAGACCGCTTGAGTTCAGAGAGGTGGAAGCGTTCTAATCGCGTCAGCCTAAGCATAATTAAGAATGCAATCCCGGAGACATTTCTGAACAGTGTCTCCGAGGATGATGGTGCAAAAGGTTTCCTAGATGCCCTAGAACAACGCTTTGCAAAAAGCGATAAATCGGAAACAAGTGCTACCTTGAGGAAGCTTGTTTCCATGAGGTATAAGGGCACCGAAAACCTAAGGGAATACATAATGGAAATGTTTCATCTATCATCGAAATTAAAAGCACTCAAGTTGAACTTGTCGGAAGACTTGCTTGTGCATTTGGATTTAATTTCTCTTCCTTCACAATTTGGTCATTTTGAAACGACCTATAATTGTCAAAAGGACAAGTGGAATATTAATGAATTAATTTCACATGTCACGGAGGAAGAAGATAGGTTGAAACACTCCAAACCCGAAAGTGCACATTATGCATCTACCTCTTCTCGTGGGATTAAGAGAAAATGTAAGGAGATTGCGGTTGCATCAAAGAAGCCTAAAGGATCATCAAATGATCAAAAGGTGAAAAAGTGCTTCTTTTGCAAGGACCCCACTCACATGAAGCCCGACTGCCCTAAGTATCGCCAATGGCGAATTAAGAAAGGTATGTCATTTAGCTTTGTTTGTATTGAAGCTAATTTAGTTTCAATTCCTTCGTATACATGGTGGTTAGACTCCGGTGCAACTACTCACATAAGTTCATGTATGCAGGGTTGCCTGAACTACCGAACGCCCAATGAAGGTGAAAGATTCATCTACATGGGAGCTGGAAAGCCGGTAGAGGTGGAGGGCATAGGGACTTTTAGATTATCTCTTAGTACCGGATATTATTTAGTTTTGAATAATGTATTTATTATTCCATCTTTTAGACGAAATTTGATTTTCGTCACTACATTAGATCGGGAAGGTTATTCCTGTATCTTCGGTAATAATAAATGCAATTTATATTTTGATTCAAAGCTTTTTGGTACTAGTTCTTTGTCTTACATTGATAATCTATATTTACTTGACACAGTCAATTCATTAAATGAGTCCCATAATAATGAAACTAACTCTCGAGGCATAAAACGAAAGTTTTCAAGTAAAAATTCTTATACCTTGTGGCATAGGCGTTTGGGTCATATCTCCAAAAGGAGAATTGACAAGCTTGTGTTCGAGGGAATATTACATAAACTTGATACTCCGGAAAATAACTTTTGTATTAAATGCCTTAAGGAAAAATTTACAAATAGTACAAACAAAAATGAATCCTTGAGAGCTACAAAAGTCTTAGAACTAATTCATACGGACATATGTGGACCATTCCCTACCCCTTCATGGAATGGACAAACATATTTCATTACGTTCATAGATGACTTCTCTCGTTATGGATACATTTATTTACTTCATGAAAAGTCTCAATCATTGGACGTTTTCAAGTCTTTTAAAACCGAAGTTGAAAATCAACTTGAAAAGACTATTAAGAACGTTAGATCCGATCGTGGTGGTGAATACTACGGTTGGAATGACGGTTCGGGAGAACAACGTACGGGTCCTTTTGCTCGCTATTTAGAAGAGTGTGGGATTGTCCCTCACTACACCATGCCGGGGACACCTAGCATGAATGGTGTAGCCGAGAGACGTAATAGAACCCTTAAGGATATGGTAAGAAGTATGGTTTCTTGTACTTCTTTACCTCACTCATTATGGGGCGATGCTTTAAAAAACGCAACCTACCTACTTAATAGAGCTCCTTCAAAAGCTACTGACAAAACCCCTTATGAATTATGGACCGGTAAGAAACTGTCCCTTAATCATCTTCATGTTTGGGGTTGTCCAGCCGAAGCTAGGCCTTATAGACCTAACGAAGGAAAGTTGGACGCTAAGACAGTTAGTAGTTATTTTGTAGGGTATTCTCAAAGATCTAGGGGATATAAATTCTATGACCCAAAAACTAGAACCTTTTTCGAGACGGGAAATGCTAGGTTCTTTGAGGATGTTGAATTTAGAGGGGTGAAATTACCCGGGATCCGGAGCTCCCGCGCATCTCGCATTTCGTCGTCGTTTCGGGAATGTTCGCCCGGATCCGAGAGGCAGCGCGTTCGCGCCCCGGCATCTGGCTCTTATTCCGTTTCGGAGTTTTGCGTGTGTTGGAGGTGTCTCGCCGTGTTTTGATTTGTAGAGTCGCCACGCCATTTTTATTATTAAGCCCAAAACATTGAAAAAGGGCATCAGTTTAAAAATAATAATAAACTGTTTTTGTGTGATGAGATTTTGAGTTCGGAGGTCAGATGACTCCTCGGGAAGAGAATATTAGAATCTTAGAGCTCACCCGAGTCGCCTCGAAAAAACGAGTCTTTCGGATACCCCTAATATTCTTTAACTGTTGTGTGCGTGTGTGTGTGCTTTTAAAAATGCATGCTGTGTCGGATGTCTACATTGTACACTACGTATTGAAATGTATTGAAATAGTGTAGAAAGGAAGCCTTACCAATGTTGGTTCGTGTCTGTCTTCCGCTGGGGAATAGTGTTTGATGATGGAATGGTGTTCCGGCACGGACCGGATTGCCCGGGAGGGGCCGGTTGTCGCGGACGAGAGTTTCGGCGTGAAGTTGATTGATTGTAGGTTGCGTGCGGGCGAGAGGTTCGGCATGCGTTGGGATCGCGAGGATCACTCGGGCGAGAGGTTTCGGCGTGCGTTGAGGTGGCAGGAGTCACTCGGGCAGAGTTTCGGCGTGGTTTGGGATCGCCGGTTTGACTCGGAAAGAGCCAGGACGCCTCGGGAAAGACCAGGCAAGGCCTCGGAGTACCACGAGGGGCCTCAGAGTACCTCGAGAGTGCCTCGGGGCAGCGCGGGAGCGTCGCGGGAGCGCTCGAAGAGGCTTCAGAGCACCACGAGGGGGCTCGGAAGGCCTCGGAAGGATCCGAAAGGGGCCGGAAGTGCCTCGAGAGGACTTAGAGGGGAGCCAGAAGGCTAAGGGAGGAAGAGAGAAGAGGGAGGAGTCTCAAAATGAGGAGGGGGAGCCCTCTATTTATAGTGCCAGATTTGGTGCAAGAAGGTCTGTACGGACCTCCCTGGTTATCCAGAATTTTGGTTTTCCTCGATTTGAGGGAATATGTGATGATGGTGAATATTCTGAAATTATGATGTCCCCTATGCAATAAGGTCCGTACGGACCATCTTGACATGCAAAGAGGTCCGTACGGACCAACCATGCATGAGATTAATCATTTTCCCCGGGATTTGAGGGAATATTGTGGACTTTAAGAGGATTCAGTAATTATTAAAGCAAAGAGGTCCGTACGGACCACTTTTGCTTTTCCAATTTCCTGAAAATTCCCAAAAGGTCCTTTTGTCCCTTTTTATCCCAGAAAGGCCCCTCCCTTGGTTTGGTTGAGGGTTTTGAGAGGGTTTTGAGTGCCATAGGTATTCGAGACTGTGTTTGTGAGTCTGCGGTGTTTCCTGTGTGTTCGGAAGAAGGTGATCCAGATTGGGGTACTTACAGAAGCCCCTCAACTAGGGATGACCAAATCCGGTCCGGTTCCGATTCCGGGCCTTGAACCGCCGGTTCCGGTTCGGCGAGGAGGTGAACCTTAACCGGCCCGCTTTTCTCACGGTTCCGGTTATCCGGTTCCGGTTTTCTCACGGTTTTGGTGGGTTAGGGCTTTTAGGTCCGGTTAGGCCAGTTCTATTGAAAAACAACAAATTTTCGTCCAGGTTCGGGCTTTTTCCGATCCGGTTCACCAATTTGGTGAACCTTAACGGCCGCCTCCAGCAGGATTCCGGTTACCCCGGTTCCGGTTTTCTCCCCGGTTCATGGCGGTTCCGGGCTTTTCCGGGCCGGTTCCGGTCTGGTTTTCCGGTTCCGGTCTGGTTTTCCGGTTCCGGTCCGGTTTGGCCATCCCTACCCTCAACGACGTCACTTACGGAGGAAGTGGGGTCGTTGATAAGATAAGGGTCCTAATCTGGATCGCGTGCCGGGAGAGGAAGTGACCGTGGAGGTCGGTGGGAGGACGTGGCGGTGTCCTGTTGTGTGGCCGTTTAGGTCGGTTGCCGGACCATGTGATAGGATTCCTACGTATCCACAGCGGGGAATCAAGCACGATCGTAGTTCGTGTGTGAGTGTTGTAGTGCGAAGGACGGGAGATGTCCTCGACTAAGACTCTCATGGGTGGGACGTGGTGGTGTCCTGGGTGACCGTATAGGTCGATGGTAGGGACGTGGAGACGTCCTGGGTGACCGTATAGGTCGATGGCTGGACCCTGTGTCAGGATTCCTACGTATCCCTAGCGGGAATCAAGCCTGGTCGTAGTTCAGATGTCGTGAATTTGTGAGTGTATGTGGGCGTGATGGTTCCCTGAAGTATCGTGTGACCGCCGAGGTCAGTGGTAAGGATGGGGTGGTGTCCTAAGATGTGGTGACCTCCGAGGTCAATTGTGAGGACGTGGTGGTGTCCTGGGGTGGAAATTTTACGATTTTCCTAATCGGGTGGTTTAAGGCCTTCCGGGCCGGAGATAGTGATGGGGGAGGTTTATACGGTCTTCCGGACCGAGTGGTTTAAAGCCTTCCGGGCTGGAGGTAGTGGTGGAGGTTTATACGGTCTTCCGGACCGAGTGGTTTAAAGCCTTCCGGGATGGAGATGCTATGAAGGCTTGAGTCGTCTTCTGGTTGCAGTTTGCCATGCGTGAGGACTTTGAATCGTCTTAAGTGCGGTTTGCCATGCGTGAGGACTTTGAATCGTCTTAAACATTGCGGTTTGCCATGCGTGAGGACTTTGAATCGTCTTCTGGCTGCGGTTGTGTCATGTATGAAAACTTGAGTCGTCTTCTGACTGCGGTTTGCCATGCGTGAGGACTTTGAATCGTCTTCTGGCTGTGGTTGTGTCATGTATGAAAACTTGAGTCGTCTTCTGACTGCGGTTTGCCATGCGTGAGGACTTTGAATCGTCTTCTGGCTGTGGTTTGCCATGCGTGAGGACTTTGAATCGTCTTCTGGCTGCAGTTGTGGAGGCATGGTTGCCTTGAGCTTTGATTGCGAGAGTTGTAGATGCCTCGTGCTTTGTCCGCTGGGGAGAAAGTTGGACTTACGATGACTGCCGGTATTTTTCTGTTGGGGATCATCGTGGCCTTGTAGGGGCTTTTCCTGCTGAGAGGGTGACGTCGGGCTTACTTTGATGGCCGGTGCTTGCGTTGTCGATGAGCGTTTTGGAGGCGTTTTGTGCCTTGGGATTTGTACTCGGAGGTGTTGGCTCCTTCTTGGGCTTATTTTTCCATTGAGTGGGCAAGGTCCGGGCTTACGCTGACGGCCGGTGCTGGGGATATGTAGTCTTGTACGACTTCCTTTTGACTTGCTGGGGAAGGAGCTCGGGCTTACTTTGATGGCCGGTGCTTGCATTGTCGTTGAGCGTTTTGGAGGCATTTTGTGCCTTGGGATTTGTGCTGGGAGGTGTTGGCTCCTTCTTGCTCTTGTTTTGCCGTTGAGTGGGCAAGGTCCGGGCTTATGCTGACGGCCGATGCTGGGGATATGTAGTCTTGTACGACTTCCCTTTGATTTGTTGGGGAGGAGCTCGGGCTTACTTTGATGGCCGGTGGTTAAATTGTCATTGAGTGGGCAAAGTTCTGGCTTACACTGACGGCCGGTGATTGAATTGCCGTTGAATGGGCGAAGTTCGGGCTTACATTGACTGCCGATTCTTGAATTGCCGTTGGAGTGGGCGAGGTCCGGGCTTACATTGACGGCCGGTTCTTGAATTGCCGTTGAGTGGGCAAAGTTTGGGCTTACACTGACGGCCGGTGGTTGAATTGCCGTTGGAGTGGGCGAAGTTCGGGCTTACACTGACGGCCGGTGGTTGAATTGCCATTGGAGTGGACGAGGTCCGGGCTTACATTGACTGCCGGTGGTTGAATTGTCGTTGGAGTGGGCGAGGTCCGGGCTTACATTGACTGCCGGTTCTTGAATTGATGGGTTAAGGACCAAAATGCACTGAATTTGCTGAAATAGGCCTTAGGACAGCCAGGGGCAAAGAATATAAGGGCGGGAAAGTAATTTGGACCTCCCTTGCAAGAAGGTCCGTACGGACCAACCTGGGATGCAAAGAGGTCCGTACGGACCAAGTTGATTTTTTACAGTTCCCAGATTTTGACTGGGATTAAATGCCGAGCCCTTCCCCATTTCTTCTTCTTCAGTGCGTGAACTCGAGAGAGAGAGGGAGAGAAAAACCTCCATTGTTAACCAAAATCCTCCATTTTTGCTTTGAATTGCTTGCCATGGCGGAAGGATCTCGAAGAAATCGTCGACAACGCAGTCAAGAAGTGGTCGAGCAACGGATGGAGCTTCAAAGAAATTGGATCTATTTTGTTCCATCTTCGAAGAACCCGGATGTATTGTATCCGAATCCGGAGGTGCACAATCGTCGTTCTAGGAACGTCGGGGAGGTAAGAAATCCTTTCCGTTTCGATTCCCTGCTCGAATTTTTTGAATGCTAGAACTAGGTTTTAGTTTTTCGCATTTTTGGGGTTTTCGTTATTTGCCATGCTTTTTGTGAAATTCTTGATGAATTGTTGAAAATTAGCATGTAAATTTTGTGAATATGTGCATTTTGTGCAGAAATGTGTAGATTAGCTTTTATTTGTGAAAATAAAGTGCCTCTCTATGAAAATGCATGTTTTGGTGTTTTGTACCTTATGCTATTTATGTATGTACAATGTGGGAAAATTGTCATGTAGGGACAAATTTTGTAGAAAAAATGTGACATGTGCCGTGTTTCGTGCCGGGTTTTGTCTGAAAGTGTGTGCCGTGTAGGGACGGACTTTTCTTTTAAAAAATGTGTTATGCAGTGTGTGCCGTGTTTTTGGGTGACGGACTTTGTGGGGAAAATATGTGCAATATGTGCCGTGTTTCGTGACGGTTTATTTTGAAAATGTGTCGTGTAGTGCTTGATCCCTTTGTTGAGAAAATATGTACAGTGTGTGCCGTGTTTTGTGACGGACTGCATGGAAAAAATTATGTATAATGCATGTCATGTTTTGAGTTGCATGTAAAAATTATGTGCAATATGTGCCGTGTTTCGTGACGGGATATATGTGCTTTGATTTTCTTTTGCGTTAAGTACTGCGAATGACGTACCTTTCTTTGTGTTTACTGCGGGGATGAGGGGCTCATGGTTTGGGAAGGCCAAGAAGATGAAGACTCGGGGATCGCTCGAGGGTTTGTTGTTGAGTTAATGGCGGCGGATGCACGATATTTACGTGGATGGTAGGCCGAGTCCCGGAGAGGCTGGTCTACGCTTACGGCTTGGGTGTGTTCGTAGAGAACTGGCGGGGTTTCGACAGGAGGAAGAACAAGAGCGTCTTCCTTGGCCTTTCGAGTATTGGTGGGATACCACCCACACCTTCCATCGAGTGGGGAGAGGTGACGGTGACGCCTACCGACTTTCTTTGCGATTAGGAGCTTTCCTTCAAAGGAGGGCCGGTGCGGTGGAGAGATATGATATCCGATGATGTGTTGACCGAGCTGCTGGGCTTTAAGCCTCGTCCTCGCGAGGGCTGGGCATGCTATATAGCGATGTGGAGGCGAGGATTACGGCCGGCATTGGGGCCTATGTTCGGGAGTACCGGCCGGGTGACGGCGGAAGCGGTGCGCGCTCCTTTTTGTGGTTTGCACTTTCCGAGACTTTGTTCTCGAACCACGCGACTGCGACTCCTTTTGCTCTGTTGGAGAGCTTGATTGACTTGGAGAGAGTTTGTGATATCGCTTGGGGCGAGGCGGGCTTGGCCGAGCTCTACTTCTCCTTGGACCGGTTTAGCCAGGGGTGTGGCAGATTCTTTGGCTGTTTTGACTTTGCTTTGGAGGTATGAGTTCATTCTTTGTTTTTTTTTTGATTTAGCAACTTGTCGCTTTCTCCATTTTCTTTTGCCGAGCCCCTTCTGTTTTTGTCACGAGGTGTGGTTCTACGAGATCTTTCGGTGCTTCCAGTGGGATAGAGATCCAGGGGCACATTGCGGCGTATCCTGCGATGTTAGGCTCGGCTCGTTCGGCGAGGAAGAGGAGGAGCGGCGGGGAAGCTCACCGTCGCCTACGGGGATGTGCGGGAGCGTACGGAGAGAGGTAGCCCGGAGGGGTTTGTTTTGTTCCGTGGGCTCGGTATGAGGCGATGAGTTTGAGGGGCTCCCGGTGGTGGCAGCGCGGCGGAAGATGCTTTGCGGGGGCTGACTTGTGACGTCATGTACCTAGGGAGCGGGTCTTACCGGCATAGCCGGGGTGTGCTTCCGTGGCTCCGAGGGACCCTCCTTTTGGGATGCTTGATTCCCGGGATATGGATGTGTTGGACTTTAAGAGGTACCTTGGCGGTGTGGGTGCCGAGGAGTTTATTTTGTATGGAGAGGAGTATGGGGCCTTTGTGAGGAGGAAGTTGAGGACGCCGCAGGTATTGGCGAGGGAGAGGGAGGCTGGTCCGCGGGGTCCCCGAGGTTCCGGTGCACAGGCCGGATTTTACGTATGTTCGTGGGGATTCCTCGAGGAGGAGGGTGTACGCCACCCGTGCACGAGCGGAGCTCCTGCCTGCTACCGCGTGGATCCACGATAGGCCGGTGAGTGTGCTTACTCTTTTCCATCTTGGCATCTTTTACGTATTTTTCTCTTTTTGTTGTTGAGTATGGCCGTATTCTTGAGCGTTTCTTTGGGCTGCTTGCTTGTGCGGAGTCAGGGGAGGGCTTTTGACATCTTGACCCGCCGTTACGTGGCGATGCGGTCTTTTGCGAAGAAGATGGCGTCGAAGGCTGTCTTGCCGGTCTTCCCGACGTGTGCCGGCGTACGAGTCGATGCCTTCGAGGCATTGCAGCAGATGTTCCTCCACCGAGAGCCGAGCCGGAGCCACGGCGGGAGGGACCTTCGAGGGCGGCATAGCATGGATGTCGGGACGTCTTCGGGAGCTCGAGGCCGCGAGACCACTTTACCAGTTCTTTCCTCGGCGGGATGCACGGGGTGAGGGTTCGTCGAGCCTTCTTTCTTTGATCCTTTCGCCGGATTTGATCCTTGAGTACTTTGAGTACCGGCCTCGGAGGGGCTCGGTATTCTGATGACGAGGATATGACGGGCGAGTTCACCGGGATGCCCGACTTCTCTCTTGATGATCTTGGCGAGGATGATGATGCCGAAGAGTCGGATTAGGGTTCATTTGCTTTCCCTCTTTCCCTCTTTCCATATCTTCTTTTTTTCTTTTAGCAACAGACATTAGATGTACCTGTAATAAAACACTCGTATTTGCATGGCAAACGCATTTTATTTTAGGATGTAATGTCATTTTTGTGATTCCCGGGAATTGTCCTAGAAATTGTTGCTATTATTTTTTTTTTTTGTGCATGCCACGTGAGCTGAGAGTGCGTTTGTGGGTAGTGTATGTTTGCCGGGAATGGCTTTGGCCAGTGTTTGGGCAGTTTGGAGCAAGGTCCTGCTGAGGACAGTGGTTGTTGTACCATTTGCTGGGAAAATGGGTCATGGTTACAAGAAGGTCCGTACGGACATACTTAGCATGCAAAGAGGTCCGTACGGACCAACCTTGCTTTTGGGAAGGAGATAAATGCTTTCCGATGTACGGTTCTTCCCATTTCCCCATTTGCAGCCATTTTCGAGCTTTCTTCCCCATTTTCTCTAGGAACCTCCATTTTTGCCATGGATTCTTCGTACGTCCCTAGAATTTTGCCGAGGCTTTCGAAGGAGAAGCAAGCACACTTCCTTGAGCAGCTGAAAACGTGGATGCGGCGCCGTATGAGGCATCAGAAACGGGCTTTCGAGGTAAGGTTTCGTCTTTGCTCGATTTGGTCTTTTAAGGAGTTGGTTCTGATTGGGATTTGTTGCGAGTGCCGCGAAGTTACAGGATGTTAGGAGGCATGTGTATTGTTTCTCCTACAATGAAATGGTGCCCACTTTTGAGGATTTTCGGGCTTTGATGGGGGGCCAGGAGGTGGAGGCCATCTCGCTTCCTTTGATTGGTGGTCTTTGCGGTGAGCGTGAAGCTTGCGAGGCTTTCTTCGTACTTCGTTGGAAGAAGTGCGGGGCATGATCCTTGATTCGGGTCATATTGACATTTACGAGAAAGCTCTTGGGAGCGGTTCATGGTTAATGATGAGAGTGATGTCTCTTGGGACGCATTTGCCTTGTGCGTGATGGCGACGCTTTTCATGGTCGGCTCCTTGGCATTTGCGATGGTGCTTTGCTAGATGTGGATGGAGATCGCTTTGTATTTCAGGTGCCTTCTTGTATTTTACGAGGTATGGAAGTATTCCGCTTTCCCTCTGTGGTACTCCTTAGACATCGGGAGAGTGTCGTATTGACAACTCGATGCACGACACAGTATGAGCGGCGTGTTGGGCGGTCCCAAGTGGCTTTGGAGAGCGAGGCGTGTAGCGATTACAGGACCCGGTTGCCGTAGTAGCTATTGCCTTAGGAGTGCGAAGCACAGTCGACCCTCGGGATGTGATGGGAGACACTTTGTTTGACTACGAGACTAGAGTTGACCGGCGACGAGGAGAGATCCTCTTTACGGACTCGCGGGGAGGAGATCCGAGCCGAAGCACGGGCGAATGAAGCCACGAGAGCTCTTGGATTGTTTGACTCTACGGGGAGGACCCACGATCTCGGGGCGAGAGACGCAGAGTTGGTTCACGTTGAGCGAAAGAAGACTCGCCGGGGATGAGGGAAGAAAGGGAAGAATGGCGAGGGGACAAGCGCAGATGGCGCGGAATGACCTCCTAGGTATCCATTCATTGCATTGTAAACACATTATTTGTTAAATGTATTAAGCTGTCTTTTAGAATGTTGTGAACTTGAGAGTAGACCGTGCTTGAACTCATCAAGAAATGTTGTAACCGTTAGTGATTTGTGATTTACTTTTAAAGCTTTGTCGAGACGCAAGATCTCTTGTTTTCCTTTGTTTCTTTTGTGCACCTTGTCGGCGTCCATCTTTGAACCTTTCTGTTGCATTTGCGGACTGAAGTAGTGTGGGCCATGACGGCAATCCCCTTTGCTTAGGCTTTGTGCTTGGCTGAGAGGTTGAATGATCCCCTGACAAGTCGTTTTGACGGTCATTTTCGTAGCTTCCTTGCCCTTTGTCGGCGTCGGGATCTTGACCTCAATTTCGCAGCTTCTGTTTGAGCTTCTTTTATTTTTTGTTTGTTTTTTTTTTGTGAGCCCTTGCTCGAGCTCTCTTTTTTTTTTCGAAGCGCGTGAAGGCGAAGACAAGCCCCTGGCTTGGAAGCAGACATGAGTCAGTCGTTTGACGTTGAGTGACCTCCGGATGTCCTTTGATGTTGCCGCCGTTGTTTGACTTGGTCAAGGTGACGTTGGGGCGTGTTCTTGAAAAGTGCGTAGCTTGATGGAGGTCTTGATTGACATTCAAACTTTTGACTTTTTTTTGTGTATTTTTAGACCGGACCAATTAAGGTTGCCTACGTTCCCCTGGGACCAGAGGGCTGCCAGTGCTGCGTAGTTCGACACTACATGGAGTGCCAAGAGATGCACGGTTGTTCTTCTTCGGGCGAAGTATCTGCGAAGTTTGCTTCCGTTATTTGGATTCATGAAGGGATTGCCGTCTAGGTCTCGGCTTCATGGCACCTCCGGAGAAGATCTTTTGAACCACGAAAGGGCCGATCCATGTGGGTTCCCATTTTCCCGATGGGTTGGTTCGAGTGGGAGGCTTTTCTTTGAGTACGAGGTCGCCTTCCACGATGTCTCGGGATTTGACTTTCTTGTCTAAAGCTCTAGCCATCACTTTGGTAGGCTCGAACGTGTTCCATGGCCTTTAGTCGTCGCTCGTCTAGCAGAGCCAATTCGTCATGTCGGCTTCGGAGCCATTCAACTTCGTTGACGTCATTTTCCAGCAGCACTCGGAGTGAGGTAATTTCCAGTTCAATGGGAAGGATTGCTTCCATCCCGTATGTCAGGGTGAATGGGGTTTCTCCCGTGGCTGTTCTCACTGATGTGCGGTAGCCCCAAAGTGCAAGGTGCAGCTTCTCGGGCCAATCTCGTCCTCGTGTGGTCATTTTTCGGATGATCCGTTTGAGGGTTTTGTTTGCTGCTTCCACGGCGCCGTTTGTTTGTGGCCGGTAGGGAGAAGATTTGTGGCGTGTGATTTTGAATTCAGCCAGCAGTCTGTCGAATTCCCCCTCGAAGTGTGAGCCATTGTCTGATATGACCTCATTTGGGATGTCGTATCGGCAGATGATGTTTTCCTTGAGGAAATGCGCGACCTTCTTGGAGGTGAGTACCTTGTAGGACTTGGCTTCGACCCATTTGGTGAAGTAGTCGATGGCTACTAAGATGAACTCGTGACCAGTTCTTTGCTGGCGGAGCGATTTTCCCGATGACGTCAATTCCCAGTGGCAAATGGCCGGGGTGTAGTCATGCGGTAGAGATCGTGGGGCGCAGATGATTGAGGTTGGAGAACCGTTGACACTTGTCGCGGCTTCGGACAAAGTGGATGCAATGCTGCCTCCATGGAGATCCGGTAGTAGCCCATCCACGAGAATGATTTGCATCGTGGCTCTGGCGTTCATGTGGGGACCGTAAGCCCCATTGTGGACTTCGTTCATGAGCTTGTTTGCTTCTTCTGGGCGATGCAGCAGTAGGAGTGGTCCCTGGTAGCGTTTCTTGTATAGCATGTCCCCGAGGATGACGAAGGGAGAGGCAAGGCGTTTTAGGGCCATGATGCTCTTGGTTTTGACCCCTTACGTGTGTGGGCCTTCCTTGAAGGTGATTTCCCGTTCTTGAGGTATTGGAAGATCTGGTTATACCATGGCTCATTGATGGGCTTAGGTTACGGTTCGATCTCACAACGGTAGGCACGAATTTCCTTTCGTCCGAGCTTTGAAGGGTTTGATTGCTTTTCCTTCGGGGATTTCCACAAGGGAAGCCGAGGTGGCTAAGGCATGCAAACCTGTTTCGGTCTCTTGGCAAGTAGTGGAAGGTGACCTCTTCGAATTGTGTGATGAGGTCCTCCATGCGGGCATGGTATTTTTGCAAGCCTGGGTCTATGGTTTTCACTTGTTGGAGACTTGGTTGATGATCAAGGAGTCCCCATAAACTTCGAGTTTCTGGACATTCCTCTCGAGTGCGGCTTGTAGTCCTAAGCAAATAAGCAGGCTTCATATTCGGCGGCATTGTTTGGTTACCTCCGAAATTGAGCTTTATAGCAATTGGGGTGTGCTCGTCCTTGGGATCGACCAAAAGCATGCCAATGCCGTTTCCCTTTTTGTTGGCCGCTCCATCGAAGAACAAGCTTGCCATCGGTTTTCGCCTTCGAGTGCAAAGATTCCCTCGTCTGGAAATTGTGGTTCGGGGTCTCGAGCCTCGTCGGTTGGGAAATCGGCGGTTGTTCACCATGGCCCGTCCCTTGATTGACTTTTGGTTTCACGTACTTGATGTCAAATTCCGCTAGGAAGAAAGACCATTTGGCGAGCCTCATTGACGAGAGATGGTTTGTCGAAGAGGTACTTGGCCGGGTCCATTTGGAAACCAAGTGTACCGTGTGCGGCCGCATGTAGTGCCGTAATTTTCCGACAACCCATACCAGGCTGCGCAAGTTTTCTCGAGGGTGAGTAATTGAGTTATTTGCCTGTGGGGAAACTTCGGCGACGAAGTAGATGGCATTTCGACTCGTGACTCCTTCTTTTCTTGACGGAGCATGGCTCCCAAGCTAACGGTGTCGGTCACGGTTAGGTATAGCAACAGTGGCTTTTCCTCGTGGGGAGGACGAGAGAATCGGAGGACTCACAAGGTATGCTTTTATTTTCTCAAAAGGCATCTTGGCATTACAGAGTTCCATTCGATGTCGGCGTTAACTTCTTCATCGGTTTGAAGATTGGCTTCGCATGCAGAGTCAATTGGTTGTGAAACGGGCGATATCTCTTGTAGGCGGCCCATGAAGCTTTTCACCTCTGTCACGAGTTTGCGGTGGTCTTGCATTTCGATGATAGCCTTGATCTTTTGAGGATCAACCTCGATGCCTCTCTCGGTGACCGTGTATCCCAAGACCTTGCCTCGGCTAACCCCGGAAATGTGCATTTGGCGGGGTTAGAAAGCCTCATTGAGTGTTTTCGGAGCGATTGAAGAATTTTCTCGGGTACAATTACGATGAGGTGTTGTCCATCACGATCCCCTTTGAGTGGATGATCATGTCATCGACGTACACTTTGATCTCTTTGTGGATCATATCGTGGAAAGAGAGGCGGTTCTTTGCCCGTTGGTAAATTAGCCCAGCGTTCTTTAGTCCGAAACGGCATTGCTTGTGTAGCGAGTGGGTTCCCCCCGAGGGGTTGTGAAAATTTGTCTTTTTCTTGGTCTTCTTCGGCCATCTTGATTTGATTGTAGCCGTAATCCCGTCCCACGAAGGACTTGACTTGAAATTGGGCGTAGTGTCTACACGACTTATGTCGATGTTGGGTGAGTGGAAAAATCGTCCTTGGGACTTGCTTTGTTGAGATCTCGGAAGTCCACGCAACAGGCGTACTTTTCCAGTGGCGCGAGTGGTGGCCAGTGACGATATTGGAGAGCCATGTGGGGTACTCGATCACCTTTGATGAAGCCAACGCCTTGAGGAGCATTTTTGAATCTCCTCTTTGACTTGTAAAGACCATTACGAGCTTGATTCGGCGTAGCTTTTGCTTGATGGGCTTAGCCTCCGGGATTGAGGAATTCGGTGCTCTACAATGTTAGGATCCTAATCCGGGCATGTCTCGGTAAGACCAAGCCGAACACGTCCACGAACTCTTTGAAGCTGGAGTGCGGTCAATGCGTCTTGCTGTGTGTTAGGTGAAGAAACTTCCGATTTGCGTCTCTTTTGGCTCTTGGCGGTTCCCAAATTCACTTTGGTTAAAACCTCCTCGCGCTTGGGCCCCGGTTTTTCTCTCGTTTGACAACATGCTTAAAGATGTGCTTAATGTATTGTTGCGTTTAATGTAATACTTACCTTCTTTATCAAGTGAATCGTTATTAGCTACATTTGTGTGTTAGTTAATTTATCGGTTGTTAAAGATGCGTGAGAAGATACTCGGAAAGATCGAAGCATTCATTAGAGCATACGGGGAATACATTATGTAGCAATGAGTTCGTAATCTTACGGCGTGAGGCCATCGAGGATGACTCGATAGACTCAAATTCAAAGCTAATGGACTCGGGATGAGTTTTGACACTAGACTCTAGGACTCGAGGGGTCGGAGCTGAGTTGTTCGATCATGTCCTTTTTCTTTGGCGGTGGAGTCGGAGAAAGGTGGCCCGGTTATTGAGTGGCAATGAGCTTGGCATTAGGAGATGGGGCTTGAAGGGCTTTATGTGCCGTTCCCGATCATTAGCTATCACGAGTTACTCCGAAACAAAATCGATTAGATACGGCATCTCGATTTCTTCTTTGAAGAGAAGCGAGTGGAGCGGTGGCTCGTCACAAGCATCGTCTACTTGTGATGGTCTTTTGCTTTTGTCTTGGGCATTACTAGCTCGGGAATGCGAGACTGAAGTGTCCGCTTGTTGAGGGCGGGGAGTGTTGACGAGAGTTTTCGAGTTCTTACGCGAAAGAGGGGGTTTTCCCAGAACCAAAATTCGTTGTGAATAGTGGTGGTCATTGGATCCCAGAGAGCGGTGTGTCGAGAAAATGCTCTTCGGGACGGGATTTGGCTTAGAGGCCTCTGAATCTTGCCCGGAGGTTACCTGCTTTGGAGCTTGTCCATGGTTGTCGGCCGGCTTTGTTTGGCGGCGATCGGCTACATTGTTCCCTTTTACGGATCTTCTTCCCGAGTTAAATATGCTGGCCTTCTTTGTGAAGTACTTGGTCATGTGGCGAAGCATGTAAGGACGAAGATCGGAGATTGCGTGTAAACCTCTTTTGTTATGCAGGAGCGTTTTCGTGCAGCATTTCGCTTGTCCTCCATAATGTGTTCGGGAGTGAGGAGAGTATCCCGGTAGGAGCCGTGCGAGAGTATTTATACATTCTTTGATATTGATGATTTGTTGGGTGCCCACTGATAGGCGTTTTCCCAAAGCCCAGCCCCAGGGATGTAGTTCAGTGTGCTTCATCATTTTCACAAAGCCGGGGGAGGGATCTTGTGTCCCCAAATCAAAGAGCGGGTCTATATGTGGCACACTTGGGCCTTTGGGCTTTCGATGGTGAGACCACTGTTAGCATCATGCCATCATCTAAATCGGGTTTGATCTCTAAGACCGGGACGCCGTTTGTGTCGGGTCCTTTCGGTGACTACGCTATCACCGTAGATGATGGTAAGAATCTGTTCCTTGGACGAACTTCACAGCACTGATGGAGAGTGGATGCCACCCACATTGATGCGAGGTAGTAGCCAAGGCGTCCCACGAAAATGGCGATGAAATGTGATCGGGATGTCGATGACTTGGAAATCCTCGTCGGGACCATTTGTTTTCCGAACCACAAGTTCAAGGTGGCTATTCCCAGCTGTTTGGGCGGGATGTTGAGTCGTATGCCTTGATTACACTTTGAGGTCGAGGCTTTAGATCGGTTGCTTTGATTCCTACGCAAATCCAATCATTTTAGGCTGGAAAGGATGTTCGTGGATGATCCCCATCTACCGAAACCCGTGGGAGACAGGGGCAGTCGTCGGTTGAAGCTGTTATGTAGAGAGGCTCGTTGTGGTCGGCCCCAAATTTTGGAAGGTCGAGCTACTTGTAGAAAGTGATGATATTCTTTGTAATTAATGTTGGCCCCCAATCATACGAGCTTGCTTCATCGAGGAATTATCAGCTGTGATGGGAACCATGGTGCAGGCCAGGCTTTCTTCCAACTTGAGCTTGTGCGGGTAAGATGAAGTGAGTAAGGACCGAGTGAGATGTTAGCTGAGTGCGCTTGAGTTTGTGTCAAGACAGGATCTTCGGCCTTTGGGTCCAAGATTTCGGCTTCTTTGGCGTAGGGCCCCTTTTAGGTTCGTGGCTCGGGTATGGGCGGCCTTTTGTATCTGTCCGTGGAGGATTCTTTGGGATTTGGCCAAGAACGTGTCGAGAACATTCACCTGCCAGACCACATGGTTTTGCTTGTCTCTCACGTTCTGTAGTGAGAGGAATTTGGTCAGCGTAAGAGCTGAAACTGCGCATTTCAATTAGATTATTTAGTCGTAGCTTTCTTGAAGCATCAATAGTGGCTTTGAGATCTTCCCAAGACGGGGTTGGATTATCTGGATCTTCGGGCCTTCGGTGGCGGTGCGGCTCGTCCCAGTGATCATGGAGCGAGACATTGCCATGGCCTTGTGCGAGAGCTAGGCTTGCTTGGAGTAGATGACATAGTAGTCAAACTTTCCCGAGGGTTCTCCAAGGGTTCCGACTGGGATCACCGGATTCATACCTCTTCTTCAGCTTTTGTTGAGAAGATAGCTTCTTCTTTCTTCGAGGACGGCCCTCATTCATTTCATCCCGGAATTCCATTTCCAGACAAGCACCGCAATCGCAGACGTCCCACCGTATGTGTTCGTTGTTCGGCGGTGGTACCGGGACCTCAGGAGGCCGAATGGGCGTGCTTTCCTGAGGGTCTTGTGGCCTTACGTCATAACCGCATGGCTCGATGAGGGTAACAGTTGACTTCGGGAAACAATGAGAGATGTTAGAGGCCGTAGGAGCAGCCATGACTTGGGAAGCCCCAGTAGTTGGGTGGCTAATGTTCCGAAGTGGTGCATGGCACCTTCGATCCAGGCTTGTTGCTCACCTTGACGTTTCTCAATAGCCATGAGGACTCGCCAAACTTCTTCCAATGTTGGGAAATTTCTTGGGGGTAAGGTCCCGTTCTCATCGTTGTTATCCACCGATTGGCCATGGGGAGTTGACTGACCGTCCCGGTGACAGAGCCGGGAAGGAGGTAGGACCTTGCCGTTTTGACACCGGGAGACGGGTTCCCGGGTACTCTCGACCACTCTCTCGTTAGCCGGAGGGGGTGATGGGCAAGGTTTAGACACAGGAATGGCCTAACGGGATACAAGGGGGAAAGCTCACGTGGCATGCGGTTTCCGTTTCTCTTATTTATGATTTTTTTTTGTTGTTTTAATTTACTTAAAACATGTTTTCTCGTAATCCTAGGTAGGTTGGAAAAGATTGCTCTTCTTTTCGCAACTATGCTAGATCCCGGGTCGGAGACCATCTCGTGCTGCTATAAGCCCCTCGTTTTGCACCTGTATTTCGACATCCCAGGGTGGACAGCCCCATGCGAGGGTCCTATAGTGCAAGCGGTTTCCACCGGCCTAAAAGAAAAATCGAACCTAAGGACCGAGCCTGTCATGTTCGTTTTGATGCGTTAGCCATGTGAATAGTGAACCGAGCCGGCTACTAAGTCAAGATCAGTCAAGAGTTCTGCATGACCTTCTCTTTACCTTGGCTTATCAAGTGATCCGCGACGTTAGGCGCTGGTCAAGCCGCACCGTCGCGGCCGACGTATCAAAGGCTTGATGACATGGTGTCATGTTAGCATGGATGTATATCCGGATCTTAATATCGTCTGGGATGTAGCTTTAAATCAAGATTAGGTCAAGATTTTAGCATGACCTTTCATCGCTTTGCTTGCGCAAGTGATTCCCGAGTTCCGAGCCTTCACTCGTAAAATGGCCGCAAGGTGGATACGTATTCAGCTGGGGAGGACACTCTGACCGGATCAGAAACTAAATTGAACTGGATGTAGTGTGACTCAAGACTCAAACGTGCAGGCTGACGCTTCGCTAGGATGGGATGTTTGGAATGATCCCGCGCGCATCCGAGAGGCCTGGTGTGAAGACCAAACGGGACTGCAACCGAGACCACTCCGGGCTGGGCGGCTGCAGTGGTGCAGGTATCCGAGGCAAAGAAGGTGCGCGTAGCGTATGTGTAACCGAGGCAAGCAG
This sequence comes from Adenophora triphylla var. japonica, assembly GCA_022495995.1. Taxonomy (NCBI): domain Eukaryota; kingdom Viridiplantae; phylum Streptophyta; class Magnoliopsida; order Asterales; family Campanulaceae; genus Adenophora; species Adenophora triphylla. The sequence continues at coordinate 98,729 of JAFEMH010006971.1, forward strand.
CAGGAGTAGTGTGCGGTGTAACCGAGGCAAGAAGGCGCGTAGTGTGCGGTCTCTAAAATTCTTTTTTTTTTTTTTGAGTAAAACAGAAGTTTTTCAAAGAATTTTGAATGTGTACTACGTATGTATATTGATGCATTTTTTTGCATTTTCATTTTTTTGTAAAATAAAAAGTAAAGCACGTGCACACACACACAACAGCTTAAAGGAAGGGGTAAAATGAAAGTTTGACCCTCATCATCGCTTTAAAATCTTTTGTTTTGTTTAAAGAGATTTTAAAATAAAAAGTCCTCGCGGAGTCGCCAACCGAAATTACTCCGATTCCGAGAGGCAAAGCTGGGCGATCGCGCCCGACATCCGGCATCTTTCGCGCCGGAGCGGTTGTCTCGCCTGCTTTTGTTTTCGGACTCGTGAGAGTCGCCACGCCCGTTTTTATTAAGCCCAAAACATTGAAAAGGGCACCGCCAAAGATAATTTTAAACTGCTGTGTGACGATCTTTGAGTTCCGGAGGCCGACATGACCTCTGGGAAGAGAATATTAGGAATATTAGAGCTCACTCCGAGCCGCCGCGTAAAACGAGTCTTTCGGATACCCTTAATATCCTTTAAATGTCATGGTGCGTGTGTGTGTGTGCTTTTAAAAATGCATGTCCGTATCTGACAAGCCTACATTGTATACTATGTATTGGAAATGTATTGAAATAGTAATGGAAGGAAGCCTTACCAATGCTGGTTCGTGTCTGCCTTCCGCCGAGGAATAGTGTGTTTGAGGTTTAGTAGCGTTCCAGCACGGATCGGGATTGCTTCCTGGAGGGACCTATTGTTCATGACTGCAGTTTCCTGCGTGAGGCCGATGCGTTGCAGTCGTGGTTCAGCAGAGGCTCGGCGTGGCGCGGGATTGGGCCGGGATCACTCCTGCGGCAGAGTTTCGGCGTGATTTGGGATCACCATGGAATAGGTGAGGCACAATAACAAAGGGAAAGAGAAAAAAGAAGAAAATCAAAAGAGCCGGACACCGTGGAAAGACTGTGCAAGGCCCCTGAGTACCACGAGGGGCCTCAGAGTAGCAATTTATGCCTCGAGGCATGAGCGCGCTGCGCGGGAGCGCTTGGGAGGCTTCGAGCACCACGAGGGAGCTCTCAAGGCCTTCGGAAGGATCCGGGAAGGGGCCTGGAATGCCTCGAGCGACTTAGAGGGGAAGCCGAAGGCCTAGGGAGGAAGAGAGAAAGGGGAGGCGTGTGAAAATGAGGAGGGGGAGCCCTCTATTTATAGTGCCGATTTGGTGCAAAGAGGTCCGTGATTTGACCTCCCCGGTAATCCAGACTTTTCGTTTTCCTCGATTTGGAGGGGAACTGTGATGATGGTGAATATTCTAAATCATGATGTCCCCCTGGCAATAAGGTTCAGATTTTACTCATCTTTTTGACATGCAAAGAGGTCCGTACGATTTACCAACTAAGCAAGCAGGTAATCATTTTTCCGGCTTTTGAGGGAATATTGCGGACTTTAAGATGATTCAAGAACTATTAAAGCAAAGAGGTCCGTACGGACCATTATTGCTTTTCCAATTTCCCGGAAAATTCCCAAAAGGTCCTTTTGTCCCTTTTTATCTCAGGAAGGCCCTTCCCTTGGCCTGGTCTGGGGGTTTTGAGAGAGGGCTTGAAAGTGCCGTAGGTCGTCGAGATCAAGGCTGATGAGTCTGCGGTGTTTCCCGTGTGCTGGAAAGGGGGTGGGATCCAGACTGGGGTACTTGGCAATCACGCTCCTCGGCTCAAACTAAAAGACGGGATGACGCCGCCTCATCGCCAAAATATCTTATCCACCAAGGTGTCGTGAAGTGCGTTTGGCCTGCTGAAGTCGGTGGAAGGTGCCGTTTGCCTCCACCGAGGAAGGAAATGACGGGCAAGAGGCCCAAACTAAAGTGGGACAAAGTTCCCAAGTCCTTATCCCGTAAGTCGAGGAGGCTCCCGAGACCAGCCACACCGACTAAGCACCGCGGAGGCCGATGCCGATGAGAGTAAGCTCCGCCTAAAAAGCGGCCATGCAGGATACCATGCAGGAGGAACCTCCCTCCAAGAGAATTTACAGATCTACCTATGAGTGAGATCACGACGCGGCACGTGCAAACATATACGAAGTCGGTGCTAGGTAGCAAAAAGAAGTTAACTGCCTACCTAACAATTAGGGGTTTAGACGCTGCGGGCGTGAATGGCCCAAGCTCTGCTAGTCCTGGTCCTGTTGTCCATCGTTCAATGGATGAGGATTTGCTTGAAGACTTTATTGAAGCCAAGTCGAGCAGGGATCATCTCGGCCAACAGAAAGGGCTCTCCTTCCGAGAGAGGTGTAACCCTCTCGTCACAACTTTCTTTTCCTTCTCTAGGTTTTATATTTTTACTTGTAATTTCTTATCGATAAATTATTTTTTTTTTTTCTTTTTCGATGTAGTTTAAGCTTACAATGACCGCCTACGAGGCAATAAAGAGAAAAGCTGCCGAGCGAGCACACGCAAAAAGCTTGAACGCCATATTGAGAAAAACAAGGTCGATCGTGCCAAGGGCCGCGTGAGCTCCTCAAGTCTTTGAGGGCCGAGGTAGATGCCCAAAAGCTTGGCCAAGGTAAGAAGTGCAAGAGCAAGCTTCTCGAGAAGATAGCCAAAGCATGCTCTGTGCCAAGGCCGAGAGGGAGAGGCCTGCCCAAAGTCTAGGCAAGCCGAGGTTGAAAAGCTTCAAGCTCGAACCGAGGAGAAATGCCGAGGAAGCCGATACTTGGTTCAAACAGCTTGGAGGTCGATTTGCCTTCTAAGATTGCCGAGGCAATCTCCCGGCTCAAGGCCGCTCGCCTTCAAAAAGCTCTAGCCGACAAGATGGCCATCATATACTCCGATGGGTACGTCCATTTAGCTAGAAGGGCCGTGGTGGACCCAACTTTTCATGCCTATGTAGGGCTTACTTTCCGTCTTATCTCGCCAGATTCGTACGATGATCTAGCTCGCACCTGCCACACCCCGGTGCCATATTTTGATAATGCCCTCAAGATTATCACGCCCAAGATGCAAGGGAAGGCCAGAGGCAATGGGTCCCACTTCCGCCTGATCCTCGAAACCTAAATGCTTTAATAGAGAAGATACAGGACGAGGAGGAGGAGGCCGAGGAGGCTCAAACTGAGCAGGTCATGATCCCTGAAGCCGACGTGAATCAAGACGAGCTATTCATTAATGAAGATCAGGCTTAGGGATTTTTCTTATCTTTCGTTGTAATAGAATAGGGCTTCATGTACTTCAATTTCTTTATCAATATAATGCCTTTTTCCTATTACTCATCGTCTTTTGCTACTTTGATACGAACTGTGTTTGTTTGAATACTTGTTTTTCAAATATTTGTTTAAGTACATAATTGTTTTGGGAAGCCTAGGAATTTCTTTTCGTTTTTCCTGTTTAACCGGTTTAAGCCGAGGAAGCTCATTCCGGTCCGTGTTGGATAAATTTAAGCTAGTTTAGTCATTAGGTCGCAGGGAGTGTACCTCGACATGACATTTTTTGAGCTATCTCTATGAACAAGTAAGGTCGTTTCAAAGATAGTGAAAGGCTGCCCGGATCTCGAGGGCCGCGAGCGGTTTTTGATTTCATGGAAAAGCAGTGCCGCCACGCCTCGTTTTGTATTATGAGCTCAAAAACTTTGAAAAAGACTCTGCTTTGAAAATGAGGCCATTTTGATTAGGAGCCAAAACTTAGGAAAAAGTCGTTTTGAAAAGGAGGTCGTTTTGATTAGGAGCCAATACTTAGGAAAAACCGTTTGAAAAGGAAGGTCATTTTGATTAGGGAGCCAAAACTTAGGAAAAACTCGTTTTGAACAGTAGATTGTTGTAGGGTTCGGAGGTCACATTACGTTTCGGGAAGAGTAAAATTGAGATCACCCGAAATGCCTCATATCGACGAGTCTTTCTACCTTTCCTCGAAAAATCGATACGTGTGTGTGTGTTCGTGTTACTTTTGGAAAATGAGCTTCGAATGACAAACTCTGAATTTGTGTTTCCGAATTGATTGCCTAAACTGGGTGATTTTGTAAAAGAGAGTTTTCAGCAGATGACAAACTTTAATTTTGAAAAGGAGTTTGAATGGACAAAACTTTGATTTTTGAATCGGGCATAATAACGTTTACCATTTTTTTTTTGATAAAAATGACGAGTAAGAAAAAGGCCTTCAAGGCAAATGACGGTATTGAAATGACGTATCGACAAGTCAGGTTTGTGACTCGGACAAGTTAAAGTAAATAACGATCAACAAACCGAATCGGCTTGGACGGTAAAATGACAAATATTGAATTGACAAAGTATCAACTGATCGAATGATCCGAACGGTAAAGATGCGACTCAACGAACCTAATCTGGTTCTGACGGTGAAAAATGCGATCAACGAACCTAGCGGTTCGGACTGTAATCAGAAGAGCTGATATGTAAATGACAAATATTGACAGATCAAACGATTCGAGACGGTAAATAATCGATCAGTTCGTAACCTAACGGTTCGGGCGATGAAAATGACGATCTGACTCGAACCAAACGTGTTTGGATGGTAAATGACATAAAAGATAAAAACGGTCAAGATCCCCTGTTTTAACCCTAAATCACTCTTTCTCGAAATAGAAAAGCGATAGAGAGAGAGTGGGATCACTGGAGACCCGTACGCTGTTTTTGTCTACATTTTGAAAGTTTTGATCGGATCCAGAAATAACGTAGGACGCATAAAAAGAGATAGTAACCTGTGGAGTTTGAGTTGATGCAGTTGTTACCAATGGCTTGAGGTTTTGACTCTCATTTGCTCGAAAGGGCGTATATTGGATACGAAACAAAGTGTTTCGGGAAAAGGTGTTTAGGACATGTTTGGCTCGGTGGTTTTGGCTCTGAAAAACGGCCATTTTCTACGTGAAATCGAGGTGTTTTCTGTGGCTTACGTGAGGGTTTTTTTGGTTGCTAGGAACCGAGGTGAAACTGTGGCAGAGGGTTGAAAAAACTTCACCATTTACCGAATGTGGGAAGTGGAAGTGGGTATTTCAGTGAGGGCCGTCAAACCAAGAAACAGCCGCTCGGTGCATCTTTAAATTTGAGGGCTTTTGGGTATTTAGGAGATTTGCCGAGACCTGGATGGGCGATCATGGAAGAACAGGCCGAACGGCCACTCCTTCCGCTTTGAGGGTATTTTTAGTCAATTTGAGGGTATTTTAGTCTTTTTAGCTCAATTTGATTGATGTTGACGAGAGGGCCCGCGTGCATGTGTGCCACGTGTCCCGCTTAGTCACTAAGAAATGGTTTTTTGCTCTCGCTTGGCCGAGTTTTGACTCGTTTTAAATAACCTCCGTCCAAATAAATGTCAAAACGATCTCGAAAAGTCTCTAAATTGCATATTTCTAGAAAAGTGGTATCTTCACGTGTGCGAACGTGTGTTGAATACACTTTGAACTTCGATGCCTCTGCGCTCCTTGAAAGTCTCAAGTTAACTTGGAAAGTGTGAGTTAACGGATTGTAACGCATCCCGGATTTGGGTACTTACACATATGTCTTAGATAATTTTTGATGTTCACTTCTCTATGCCGAGGAAGTTCATTCAATCATAGGTCTTGGGCAATTTTTGGATAAGTTTTACCTCTACGCCGAGAAAGGTCGTTCTACCACTATGGGGTATTAGGTAATTTCTTTGATGCCTCACCTCTCTATGCCGAGGAAGGTCGTTCGACCATAGGTTTCTGGGGCAATTTTTGATGTTCACCTCTCTATGCCGAGGAAGGCCATTCCCATTTACAGGTCTTAGGTAATTTTTTGTGCTTTGCCTAACTATATCGAGAAGTGGTCAGTCTCGCTTCATAGGTCTTGGGCAATTTTTGTTTCACCTCTGCTATGCCGAGGAATGTCAGCTCGGTCATAGGTCTTAGGTAATTTTTGATGGGAATTTATCCCTTTTATGTCGAGGAGGAATCTTCCCTCGTCGACTCTGTTAAAGGTAGGGAAGGCTCACTCCCTTTGTCGTCATCTTGTCTTGCCGATCATCGCGTTGATAAAAACTAAATTTTCATTAATTGAAACCGATTAAATCGAATTGCAAGATCCTAATTTACTTCTGAAAAATAAAGAAAAATACTAACAAGCACTAATCTATTACATAAAGGATAGTCTATGGACTAATGGTAATGCTTTCTACGATTACGAGAATGCTACTGATGTTTCGCATTTTTGCTCTATCCGAAGTCTTTATCTTATAGGTTGCTTCCCTCTAAGTAGCTAGTCTTTTCTCATTTACTAGGTTGTAGGGTCTCAGCAGCCTATTGAACCTTGTTGTGTTGTTCATCATAGTTTGAATTTTTTTATTGTGTTGATAGCCAATTCCACCGGGTTCGTCCACTGGTTCTTGCAGGCTCTCCTTGCCTCAAGTCGTGGTCGGCTCCCGAAGTTCTTGTCAGTTGACGAGATGAGCGGCTATATCCGGGACTCTACGTAACCGTGTCATTGTTTGTCATCCTCATGCACGTCTAGTATCTCAATTTCGCTAGTTCATCCACGTCCCGCAACTCTCCTTGTCTTAAGTCATGGTCTCGGCCTCCAAGTTCTCGCGCCCCCGACGAGATGAGAAGCTATATCCTGTGACAGTATCATAATCGGTGCTAACATCGCTTCAAAAATCGATTGAGCCTAGAAATCGGGTGCTAGTAGTCTTCTACGTACTTAGATATTTTCATGTTCTTTCTCTCCTGTGTCCACCTCCACCTTCTCTAGATGTTTTTCGCTCCTCATGACATGCTCCAAGAAGTCTTCGGGGTCTCCCTCACACATTCAACTCCAAGAGACGTGTAGGGAATTTAACTCGTTGATGAGGGAGGGAGCGCGACCAACTCAAGTTTGCCTTGACTTGTAAATGCCTAGGATGACATGGTAGTCACTTGCCGCATCCTACGACCACGAATGTTCACCGTGGCCTTACCGGGAAGGAATGATCACCCACTTCCAGCCAGCAACATAAGTCAATTGTCCCTATGGCACCGAATTTGTGGTTGGTCGAAGCCTTCTAGTCTTCCAAAGTAATGGCTCCCATATGATATCCTTCGCATTCATCTTCCGGAAGGTAGTGTAACACTGAGGCATGTATCATCCTTGTAGGCCTCCCGAGTCTACGAGGAGTCTCTCTGACCATAGTCGTCAATCCTCCCTTTGATTACCAAGGGTTATTCGCTTGCCGCGTGACTTTCGACTAACCTACATTAGGGGAGAAGCTAATTACTTCCTCTTTTCTTATGAATCAAAACGGGGTCATGATATACTTTACTCAACTCATGAACTGGTCTTTCAATTTTTTATCGGAAACGGCTCCTCTCTTTTTGTATGACATGGAGTCGGGCCCTAGGAGGTCCTGTCTTTCTTTTCATTATCTTCATTATCTTCGTCATCGTCATCACATCGCATGATTTCGTGATTGGTTTGGTATGAGGGGGTAAAAACTTTGACTTTTTCAAGCAACCCGAGTTCTATTTTTCCCCTTATAGCCATTTCCGTTTCGAGGCCTCGGTTGGTTAATGCCGGCTTACGGTTTCTCGTACCTATTTTTACTTTTTCTCTTATACTATCGCTATGGCGTAAGCCACATTGTATAGACCGATTTTGAATTAGGGCTCTCGGTAGAAAGTTCATAGATCAATCAGTTCGACCCCCAATCCGGAGTTAAAACAAAAAATCACCTCTCGCCTCCGTCGGGCTCTCCCTCCACTTGGTCACCCATGGCTCTAAAAGGATTGTGAGTAACTCGCAGTTGTTTCATTCTTCTCTTTACTCAATGTTGGCAAGGCCGGCTTAATCTTTTCTTCCTCTTCCCCGCCGTGGCAAAGTGGATCCAGGAACCTCCTCCTCATTATTTTCCACTATCGATGCTTCCCTTATTTTGCTCACGTAACCGGGACAAAGCTGTTCTGAAGAACGTACTTGTGAAAGCCTTGCAGAGAATGTCGCCTGGCTTGGTGAGGAGGGCTATTATGGATTCAAAACTTTGCACATGGTCCCGTGTATCGGTGGTTCCCGCATATTTTTCAAAACTTAGGGGTTTTAAGATCGGGATTGGGAGGTAGATCATTAATTTGATGGGAGAAAG
>JAFEMH010006972.1:0-106799 GCA_022495995.1 Adenophora triphylla var. japonica
AAAGTTATGGTCATTTCATTATGAACTATAACATGAGTGGAATGGAAAAGAATATGTCAGAATTGCATGCGATGCTTAAGACTGCAGTGAAAAATATCGAGAATCCTAGTACCGCAAATGTGTTAATGGTTAACAAAGGAAAGGGGTTCAAAAAGGAAGGCAAAGTAGGTAAAGCAAAGGTTGCTAAACCTAAGGCAAAAGTTGCCAATGCCGAAGAGGCTAAACCCAAAGTGTCTCAAAAGGATACAATTTGCTACCATTGCAATGAGATTGGTCATTGAAAGCGAAATTGCAAGGCTTATCAGGAAGGCCTAAATGCGAAAAAGGGCAATATGATTGCTACTGATTCAGGTATCGATATGATAGATATTTTCCTTTCTACTTCTAGTTCATGGGTATGGGATACCGGATGTGGATATCACATTTGTATAAATGTGCAGGGACTAAAGAATAGAAAACTACTTAAAGAAGGTGAAGTGGACCAACGTGTGGGGAATGGAGCAAGAGTTGCTGCATTAGCCATAGGAACTTATGAAGTTACTTTATCTAGTGGACTAGTACTTGTTTGGAACAATTGTTATTACGTTCCAGATTTGAGTAGGAATATTATTTCAGTTTATTGTTTGGATAATGAAGGATATAGTTTTCTTATTGAGAATAAGAAGTTTTCTATTTATTTAAATGATATGCTTTATTATATTGCAAATTCATTTAATTGCCTTTATATCCTTGATGATGAGAAACAAAATAATGTTGAAGATATCTATAATGTAAATAAGAAATCTAAACCGAATGATCTGAACAGCACATACATGTGGCATTGCCGGTTTGGTCATATAAATGAGAAACGTATATCTAAACTCTATAAAGATGGACTTTTAGACTCACATGATTATGAATCATATGAGGTATGCGAATCTTGTTTATTGGGTAAAATGACCAAGCTACCCTTCACTAAGAGTAGTGGAATGACTAGTGACTTATTGACCCTTGTACATACAGATGTATGTGGACCATTAAGTAGCATTGCTAGGGGAGAATTTCGGTATTTCATTACATTCACTGATGACTTATCTAGATATGACTATGTCTAACTGATGAAGCACAAAAGTGAATCATTTGAGATATTTAGAATATTTCAAAATGAAGTACAAAATCAACTTGGCAAAACTATTAAAGTACTTCGATCCGATCGAGGTGGTGAATATTTAAGCCAAGAGTTTGACAATCATCTCAAAAGCTGTGGAATCGTTTCAGAGTTGACTCCACCCGGAACACCACAATGGAATGATGTATCTGAGAGGAGGAATAGAACCTTGTTGTACATGGTTCGTTTGATGATGAGTCAAGTTGACCTTCCTATTTCCTTTTGGGGACATGCATTAGAAACTGCTGCGTTCACACTAAATAGAGTCCCTACTAAATCGGCTCCTAAGATCCCACATGAGATATGGCATGGAAGAAAACCAAATTTGTCTAGATTTGGGGTTGCGAAGCTTATGTGAAGAGACTTGTCTCCGATAAGTTAGCGCCAAAATCTGACAAAGTTATTTTCGTTGGTTATCCTAAAGAAACTAAATGATATTATTTTTACAACCGCAATGAGAACAATGTGTTTGTTGCTCAATATGGTACTTCTCTTGAGAAACAGTTTCTCAATAAAGGATCTAGTGTGAGTAAAATTGATCTTGAAGAAGTTCAAGAACCCGAAGATAACATGGAACCAAGAGTAGAGACGGAACCAAGTTCACAGGGAGTTGTGAAATCGGTTCAAGATACGCAGGTCCTTCGTAGATCGGATAGGTTACGATCCGAACCCGAGAGATATGGATTTCTCGTATCGGAAAGTAATGAAGTGGAAGTCATTGAGAATTACGAGCTTACTTCCTATCAAGAGGCGATGTCCACTCCTGATTCGGAAAAATGGTTAGGAGCCATGGAATCCGAAATACAATCCATGCATGATAATCAAGTTTGGAACTTGATTGATCCACCTGAAGGTGTAAAAACGATAGGGTGCAAGTGGGTCTTTAAGAAAAAGACCGACATGGATGGGAAGGTGCATACTTACAAGGCTAGGCTTGTAGCAAAGGGATATAGGCAAATTCATGGTATAGACTACGATGAAACCTTTTCGCCAGTTGCAATGCTTAAGTCTATTAGAATTTTAATTGCCATAGACGCATATTACGACTATGAGATATGACAAATGGATGTCAAAACAGCTTTCCTAAATGGGAAGCTACTGGGTTTGTCGATCCAAGAAATTCTAATAAAGTATGCAAGTTGCAAAGATCCATATATGGGTTGAAGCAAGCTTCTAGGAGTTGGAATCTTCGTTTTGATGAATCAATCAATGAGTTTGGCTTCATCAAGAACGAAGATGAACCATGTGTATACATGAAAATCAGTGGGAGCGCCTATTTCTGATATTGTATGTCGATGATATCTTACTTCTTGGAAACGACATTCCTGCACTTCAGACTGTCAAGTCTTGGTTAGGGAAGTGTTTCTCAATGAAAGATATGGATGAAGCCGCCAACATCCTTGGCATCAAGATCTATAGAGATAGATCTAAAAGGATGATTGGTTTGAGTCAAAGTACTTACATTGACAAAGTTCTTAGAAGATTCAAGATGGAAAATTCTAAGAGAGGAAACTTGCCAATGGGTCATGGTGTTACTCTTAGCAAGAACCAGTGTCCTAAGACAACTGGTGAGCGAAAGAGAATGAATGAGATTCCATATGCTTTGGCAATTGGATCTATCATGTATGCCATGATTTGTACTAGACCTGATGTCTCGTATGCTCTAAGCATGACGAGTCGATACCAATCTGATCCTGGTGAAAACCATTAGATGGCAGTTAAGACGATCCTTAAGTACTTAAGAAGGACTAAGGATGCGTTCTTGGTCTTTGGAGGGATGGAAGATGATCTTGTTGTAAAGGGTTACACAGATGCAAGCTTCCAAACTGACAAAGATGATTTTAGATCGCAATCGGGGTTTGGGTTTATGCTTAATGGAGGTGCGATTTGTTGGAAGAGTTTCAAGCAGAGTACCATAGCCGATTCTACAACTGAGGTCGAATATATAGTGGCATCCGATGCAGCTAAAGAGGCAGTTTGGATCAGGAAGTTCATTAGTGACTTAGAAGTCATTTCAAGTATCACCAATTTGGTGGAATTTAATTGTGACAACAATGGTGCCATTGCTCAAGCAAAGGAACCAATGTCACATCAACGATTCAAACACATACTTAGGCGTTTTCACCTCATTCGAGAATTCATAGATAGATGAGACGTTAAGATATACAAAGTATCAACCGACGATAACATAGGGGATCCGCTTATAAAGCCCCTTGCACAAGCAAACCATGATGGTCATGTTAGGTTCATGGGTATATGATACATAGGAGATTGGGCCTAGTGCAAATAGGAGATTGTTGGTGTTATGCCCTAGGCTTATAATTGTTTTAACTAATAATTAATATCGTTATGTAATCGTATTTACCATTTATAATAGAGAATGTTTATTTTGATTATTATATGTTTTACATGTTTATTATAATAATCTGTATCCCTAGTTATTGTGAATAACTAGTATAAATTGGTAGTGGATAATCATAGTGATGATTATATGCAAGGGGATGCACATTACGCTTATGGGTACTTGTTAGAGAACAAGGTACTTGACAGACCCACTTATGAGATTTATGTCATGGTCTATGGTCATATATGTCATAATTAGATCTCATGACAGTCGTGTCATTAGAATCCTTAGTACCTGAGGTTATCATCGTCTTCCACATGATGAACGTTATGTTTGATGTAGTCTAACACTATCTTTAATAGGATATCAATAAGGGCTATATTGGCATAACCGGATTCTTGTAGGGAAGAATGATAAGTCAAGATGGGATTTGTCCCTCGTAAAGAGAGATGTTTGCTTGGGCCCCTCGATGAATGGTGTTGATGAAATGTATGGTCATACTCAAGAGATTTGATAGAGATCAAATGCACTTGGATTATCAACACATTCGAAATCGAGAAAGCATTGAACAATATAAGTTGACGTGGACCATGACTTATGTTCAATATGACATCGTGAGACAAAGGGATTGTGACAATGATCTATCAAGGAATCAAGATTTGATGTTATATTTAATTGGGTGGACATAATGGCTTGCTAGAGACCACTTATGTCTTGTGAGGATTGATGTTTCAACTCTCTACCAACATAAATATAATTCCTATAGAGTCACACACAAAGAACGGATTGAAAAATGGCTCAAATATGGAAAAGGAAGGGGGCGATCACGCTCTATGGAAGGGCAACCGCGCCCAATCTCTGGTCAAAAGGGGCGATCGCGCGCTATGGAAGGGGTGATCGCGCCCAATCTCTAGACAAAGGGGGCGATCGCGCGCCTCGGAGGGGGCGATCACGCCCACCGCTTGACCTGTTCCGGATTGGTTTGGAAATTAGGGTTTTCTCCCTAAAATTTAGGGATATTTATAAAGTATAAATATACCCTTTTTCCTCAGCCAAGACACACGAAAATTACGGTTTATGAAACATTAATTCATTGATTTTGATTACGAATCAAATATCAAAACACCATAGATACAATTCCATAACAACCATAGATTGTTGAAAAGAGTTTCAACAATAGAGGATCATCTAGCAATCCTACAAGATATAGATCTTGGTTCATTCACGTGTGGATTACCAACAGAGGGTGATTGCTTTATCACCGAAAGCTTGAAGGTCTACCGTTGTAGATTCATCACAAGGAAAAACAAGGAGAAGATTAAAGTTTCGTCTACGATTCAAATTGGATTACGAATATGTGTACGAAAGACAAAAGCGCAACAAAGGTTAGTAAATCTATATTCATAATTATAATCTATTCATATTAGACGGATTCATGGCTAAGGTTTTGTGATTTATATCAAGTCTTCTGTTGCTCATGTTACCCCAAAACCCAACACAAGTTCCATTGCCACTTCCTTCATTGTAGGCATATCCTCACCTTTTTGGTCAAGGCATCTCCCCACAAGCTCAGCCACTACTTGCAGCTGCTTGAGAGTACCTTCCCTCACAGCTCGAGGTTCAAGTATTTGAAATAAACGGTTAGATTTCATCGAGACAACAAAATGTGTTGCTAGGTTTCTTTCTTCTGGGATTCTATTTCTACCAAACCCGTTAGAAATTCTGCGAGGACCGCTTTAAAACTGTAGACATCACTTTTATCCATTCACTGGATAGTGTGGAAGTATTCAGGTAATATTCCTTTGTACACCGTTCCATAACCACCTTGTCCAATCCTGTTTTCAGCGTAGTTGTCGATGGTTTTCTCTAATTCTTTCATCATAAAAAGTTTCACCGATTTTACTGCATTTCCTTTTTGATGATGCCAAGCTTTTCAGGGTCAGGAGCGGTTCAAGGGTATCTGGCTTGATATATTTAGTGGTTTGTTTGTACCTAGATCACAACACAAATAAGCACCGTTAAGGTCAAAGTTGGATGTTACTCCAACTCAGGCCCTCGGGTGTGAGAATAAGAATACTGAGATAATAAGGCTTTGAATACCTTGGAGTGTGTGTGTGTAGGGTTTTAGAGTAATATGGCTTACACAATATATTTGGAACTTACCTTGCCCAAGGGGACAAAGGTCTTCTATTTATAGGCAATGTAGTGGTGCTTGTTGATGTAAGCAATGAGATCAGCCCTATGGGGCACTTTGGTATTTGACCAGCTACACGTGTCCGCAGCTAATTGGCCCTGTCAGGGAGGGAACATTGACTGTAAAGGGGACATAGCTGAAAGGGACATGAGCCGTGTAGATGGCTTGGCGCATTAAATGAAATAGTAGGCGCCTGACTGAGCCGCATTAAATGCGTGATGGGGGAGCCGGCAACTTGCATGTCAGAGCCAGTAAGCTAACTTGCTCAGTAAGGCTGGATATTAACCGGGAAGCAGACATGTGCCCGCGGTCAACATCGTGGCCGCGGTCAAAGGTATTTGACGCGGGCACGGAAGATGCGGTCATGCCTCCTGCGGGCACTGATCCAGCGGTCAGGATCCCTGCGGTCTTTGATAGGGATAATGCGGGGAGGGATGCGGTCTTGACCTCAAGGGCCTACCTGTCCACGGTCTTCCCCCCCAGCGGTCTGGGAACTACCACGTCACTGGTTCCTTGGACCAGACCGAGCGCGGGCCCGGTCCAGTAGATCTGGGCTCATCAGTGGCCCCTAGCTCCAAGTGTGATTATTTATGGTCTGAGCGAGGAGGTACTAGAAGCTCGGTTGGATTAGACCGCTGCTATGGCGAGCACCAGTGTTAGCATTTTTGTTGGTAGTTGCTTCGCCCCATGGGCTTATGGGAACGTTCGGGAGGCACCAGTGAGAGACACGTGGCCCCTTGCATGCTGTGCCTCCCGGTTAATCAAGTGGGCCCCTTGGCAGATGAAAAGATGGGGCATGGTACGTACAGGGGTACGTGTCAATCATCTGAGAGGGGTAATAAATGTTTAACCGGCAGAATTTTCGAATATTTCAAACGTTGGAAATGGTTCATGGTTCGAGGAATGGTTTGTGGGCTAATTAATACGGGTTAACGGGTTAACCCGTATAGGTAGGCCTTATAAATACCAAACCCTTAAACCTCAAACCCTTTTTACCGTTTCCCAACCTTCAAAGAGCTTAGAGAGAGAATTTTCGCTGCGAATCCTGTGCTAGTGTTCTTCGAATCCAACCCTCAAGCTTTTCTTCGTAAGTAATTGTTGGGGTGTTTCTTCTTCATCTCTTTCTGTTTTCTTTTTCCGGGTTTTGAACAATGACCACTCGTGAATTTGGACCCCGCCGTCCCATAGAATTAGGAGATGGAACCACCCCTGATATCTTCGCCGTTTGTAAACGGACGGGAGGAATATTTAGGAAGGTAGGACTAGGGTGGTTAAGGTTATCCCTTCATTGTTTTTTGTATTTCTGTGAGAAAGCAGATTGGGGGCCGTTCGTCCCACCCCGGTTGTGGGAGGCCAAGAGGAAGTACGTTTTTAACCGTGACGTATTGGTGTTGGGGGATACCCGTAGGCTAAGAAATTTTGTGATGGGGGTTTTGTGCAGGTTTCCCCGCGAGAGAGATCAGGCTCTGAACGCCGTTGAACTTGTGAGAAGAGCGATCCGTGTTCCCGACCAAATAACTGACTGGGAGAAGTGTGAACTAATGGATCTCGATCAAACCAATGCCGTGCGGGCACCGAGCACCGGGGACCTGAGTGACCCTTTAGATGTTCTGCCCCTGAGTACCATCTTTCCCAATGTGCCCGCGGCCCCTAATAACCCAATCGACCTGAGTAGCAGTGAAGAACTGGAGCCTCTGAACTTTGAGGTGACCGGAGGCGGGGGAAATGAGACTGAAGTAACCTCTGCCCGCGGTGATGCCACCGGTCTCTTTGGCTCGACGAGCTCGGAGACCGAGGAGGATGACCGCGAGGTTGAGGATAGGAGGGCCGCGGGGACCTCTAAGAAGGCTGCTGAGACCACGGAGATTGTGGATGCCTTTGAGGACTCTGAATCCGAGGAGGAGGTAGCTGTGGCCCCTGCCCGGAATAAAGGCAAGTGGCCAGCTGCTGTAGTGAATCATGGCTGTGGCCGCAGTAAGAAAGCCAAGGAAGTGGCTACCATTGACTGGGAGGAGTAGATTTATGAGGTGTACAATGTTGACCGTAACTCCTTCCGTGTCCGCACCCTTGGGCATGTTCATTTGAAGGATAAGGATAAGTTGCGGCCAGAAACCATAGCAGATGTCCGCGAGGACAACAGAGCCTACATTTTTTATGGGGCCCAGTTTGAGAATGGCTTGAGGCTGCCTCTGGACCCTTTCTTTTACTTCTTTCTGGAGTTCAATAGCTGCCTGCCCATGCACCTGACTCCTAACGCCATCAGGGCTATTGTCTCCTTCATAACTGTTTGTAGATTCCTGGGCTATGAACCTATCCTTGCCGGGCTTTATGCTTATTACCAGAATCAGATTAGGCGTGGCATACTGAGCTTGAAGGCTAGGAACTATTCCACCCGGACCTTTTCTCCCCCATCGAACA
The DNA here is from genome assembly GCA_022495995.1 of Adenophora triphylla var. japonica. Classification (NCBI taxonomy): domain Eukaryota; kingdom Viridiplantae; phylum Streptophyta; class Magnoliopsida; order Asterales; family Campanulaceae; genus Adenophora; species Adenophora triphylla. The sequence goes on from JAFEMH010006972.1 coordinate 8,104, forward strand.
AATTTGACCAATGGAACCAGAGGGATGTCTTGGTCATCGAGTCTAGGTTTGGCTGGCCCTTCTCCAAACCCTCAAGTCCAGTCCCGATGAAGGTGGCCGCTAATAGTTATCCAGACCCCGCCTCTGCCGATGGTATGTGCTGTGCCATAGAGAGACATCTGGCCACCTATTTAGACAGCGGGGAGGAGCCCGTATATGATGTGGGCGCCATCGTTGAAGACGAGCCCCTATTAATCTACTCGGGGGTGGCTCCTCCCAGGGAGGGTGCCCCACATGCCCCCAGAGTAGAAATAGAGCCCATGCCCCGTGACCCTGATTGGAGGGTGCACGAGCATTATCAGTTCGAAGCCGACTGTAAGACCTGCATGCTGGGCGCTGAATGCGATCCTCCAGAACTCATCGGTCTCTGATTCTTTTATAAAACTGTTGCCAATTTATCTTGCTCTTGATTTTTCGAACTGTCTTCTAACCATTTTTCTTTTCCTCCAGAGTAGATCCAGAAGAGTATAACTTCTGATGGCCCCCTTAAGTGCTGCTCAGATGAAGGCCAGTGACAACAAGGCCAATAGGGAAGCTGCCTTGAGGAGGCAAAATGAACTGGGAGGTGTCCCGGGCAAGGATAAAACTGTGCCCGTGGTAAGCAGGAAGAGCGGGGAGCCTCTGTCTGCTCCCAAGGTTATCCCTACCTCGGGGAATCTGCCTCCACCCCCCAGGGGTCCTCCTCCAGCCCATGCTGTCCGGGTACCCTCTCCAGGCTGCACTATTGCCTCCGGGCATAACCAAGAGCAGTCCAAGAAGAGGACTGATAGAGATGCGGATCTTGCGCATAGGGAGAGGGCCTCCAAGTCCCATAAAGTAGGGGACACTAAAGTTCGGGGCTCTACCGCCTCTGCCTCCATTTCCAACACTGCTCCCCCTGTTGCGGGGACCATCTGCTCGATAGCCTATCCGATCACTTCCCTGGCCTCCCGCGAGGAGACATGGGAGAAGAGGAAGTAGGTGGGAGATGTGCCCGCTATCACAGGGGTGGACTTATATGCTCGATCATCCTACAATTCTGCTGTGGGGATCGGGCTTATCAACAGGCTCTATGCCCCTGATTTTTATCAGAATGTGGTGGAGAAGGAGAACCCGTCAGCCTTGATGGGAGATATTGGGATTGCCCTCACCGAGGTAGGGACCTTTCTGCCTGTCTCTTTACTTAGCTTTTTGCATCAACATATTTCTGACTATCTTCCTCGCAGGTGGGCAATAAGGCTATGCGGCTTCGGGAATGCTGCGACAGCTTGTCCGCTGAGTTGGAAAACAACACAAAAGACATGGCGGGCAAGCTTCGTGAGCTGGAGCAAGCTCAGGAGAAGGTGGGAACCTTGAACTCCCTCCTTGATGTTAAGGAGAAACTCCTGTCCAATATGGAGACCGACTTGAAGGGTTTCCAGGATAGGGTGACGGAGTTGGAGAAGAGCCTGGAAAAGGCAAGGGGTCAGAGGGATGAGCTCCGTGGGCAGAAGCTTCAACTTGAGCAAAGAAATAACGAGCTCTCGGTCAAGCTGGAGGCCACTCAGAAGCAAGTCCAGGTCCTGGAGGCCAAGGCGGATGAGCTCTTCGAGAAGCTACTACCCCTTATGCAGTTTGACTTGGAGAGGGAGAGGATTCTTGCTGAAGCCCGCAAGGAAGCGGTTGAGGAGTATAAAAACTCCGAAGAGTTTAAGGACTGGCTCAACTCTGAGAATTTGGCTCAGTACGAGGCCGGGGTCCGGACACAGATTCGGAACTTCGCGGCCACGGGCAAGTTTTCCGTGCAGGAGTTGGCCGTGATCGGCTCACTAGTTGCTACTGACGCGGAGTGCCTGCCCGGGCATGCGTTAGTTCCTCTGTCCGAGGAAGAGGTCAAGGGTTTGGAGCTGTCCGCAGCTGCTTCCTTGCCTCCTGTGGCAGAAGTAACTGCCCTTGGCCTGATCGCCAAGCTGGATGATCTGCGATTTGGGGAAAACCCGATATCACTTGGGGATGCCCTGGCTCGCGTTCTTCCAAATGGGCCTGCCATAGGTGATCTCTTTCCTCAGCGGGCAGCCCCCACTCCGGTCTCTGCTGAGCCCTCATCTGACCCTATAGCAGAGCTTCTCGTGAACAGCCTTCCTTCTCCAACCCCGGCCACAGAAGCGGGCACAGAGGGTGCGGCCACCGAGGACCCCCAGGACAAAACTCCTTTAGTATAGGCTTTTTTGTTTTTTCTTGTTGTAATAGATGGTAGGACCCTTGTAAATATTTATTTTTCGTTAATACAAGAATTTTTCCCAACTATTTATCTTAGTTGCTTGTCTTTTAGGCTGTATTTGAGTGTTTGCAATTTTCGAGTACCTTGATACTTGCATTCTTGCCTTCTCCAGCGTTTTTGACTTGCAACTAACTTTATACTCTCCTTCTGCGGTCAAAAGCTTAGTAGGCACTTTGCCCGCATTTTTTGAGTTTTCCTAACTCTTTATTCAAAATCACTTGGATTTTTCGTGAGAGTCAGCCCTATTTTTCTGTGACCGCGTTTGTTTAGCCTTATGGCAAATTTAGGGGTCTTGACCCCAGTTTGTCTTTTTGGCTTTGTTAAACTTGTTTGATCACTCTCATCCATTTACACTTATTCCCAGCCTTGCGAGCTGTGGTGTAAGTCAAAAGCAGCCAAGACAAGCTACTTTCATAGGGCATGTAGAAGGTGGCCGTGAGGCTATTGTCTACGCAACAGAAGGTAGGAGCATATTTAGCATAGAGGCCCTTTAAACCCCTGGCATCTGTATCCCCTTATTGGAGGTTCACGCTTTTTGACCCTTTATTCAAAACCCCTTAGAGTTTTTTGTGAGGGTCTTGTGGCGATCATGTAAGCGGGCTTATATGTAGGCCTTTGTTACATACAGGCATGCGAGTAATGGCCCTAACGAGGTCCTTCGCGCAATTAGTGGGTCCGAACTTTAGGTCTTTGTCCCCACTAGAGTCCGTAGGTACGAGCATCATGGCCTTTGTACCTACGTTCATCTATATCCACTTTTTCTTGGTGGTGTCACGCGGGCAGGACGGAGTATCCTCCCCGCGATCGAGTACAAGCGTAATGGCCTTTGTACCCATATAGGCTTACGGATCTTAATGGATCTTTGCGCATCAGTAGGTAGGAGCTCATATGTTGGCTCTTGAACCTACTGGCATCCGCTTGCGGGCATCCATCTCACCGCTGTTGAAATTTGGTGGGAAAGGCGTTATAACTATTTTTGCACCAAAATTTGATGGTAACTTCATACTTATATATATAGGGGTCTATACTCCCTCCAAAAATTACAAAGATATAAAAGAAGTACTTTCTGAGGTGATCGCTATTCCAAGTGTGTTTAAGCTCTTCTCCTTCTTTTGGTCACAATATGTAGGTACCCTCCTTGACTATTTTGGTGACCTCATATGGTCCCTCCCATTTCGGGGACAGTTTATTGAAACCAGGTTGGGTCCCTTGGACCTCTACGCTTCTAAGTACCCAATCTCCAACTGAAAAACTCCTCTTATTTACCCTTTTATCGTGGTGCTTCTTCGCTTTCTATTTGTAGTTCACTATTTTTTCATATGCCCGCATTCTCTTTCCTTCGAGATCGTCCATGTCACACCTTCTGTTTGCCTCGTTTTGAGACTCATCGAAGTATGTGACTCTGTACGAGGGTAGGGCAACCTCAACTGGAGCGATTGCCTCTGACCCATACGTGAGCGAGAAGGGAGTTTCTCCTGTAGAATTTCTTATAGTGGTGCGGACAACCCATAATGCGATCTGGAGCTCATCCAACCATCGTCCTCCTCGCCCCTCCAAGTTTTTCTTTAGGCGGTCAGGACTAGCTTGTTCGCGGCCTCAGCTTGGCCATTTCCCTGGGGATAAGCAACTGCAGACTTACGGTGTTGCACTTTCATTCTCACGCATTCAGCAGTGAATTTTGGGGAGAACTGAGTGCCATTGTCTGAAATTATTGCTCGGGGGACCCCAAATCGACAATAGATGTGGTCGTGGACAAAATTGATGGTATTCTCCTCGGAGATGGTGGCTAAACCCTTGGCTTCTGTCCACTTGGTAAAGTAATCCACGGCCACCACAGCATATTTGATGTTTCCTCGAGCAGTTGGGAATGGTCCAATGAGATCGATCCCCCACGTATCAAACGACCACGATGGTACAACCAAAGTTTTCTCTGTTGATGGTATTCTGGGGATGTCTGCAAATCTCTGGCACATATCACACTTTCTTACATATTCCTGCACATCCCTTCTCATTGTAGGCCAAAAGAATCCCTGGAATTTGATCTTGTCTGAGAGGGTGCGGGCACCTGGATGCCCGCCACAAACTCCTTCATGAACCTCATAGAGTAAGTTAGTGACCATGTGAGTTTTGACACATCTGAGCAAAGGCTTGGTGAATGATCGTCGAAAAAGTACCCCATCGAGGACGAGGTATTTCGCGGACACCGTTCTGATGGCTCTAGCCTTTGCTGGATCCTCGGGGAGGGTCTGCTTCTCGATGTAATCCTTGATCTCATCTACCCAGTCCCTTACTTGATCCTCAATACTGTTTATCTGAATCCGATCTATAGCAGGTCTCTCCGTGAACTCAATCTGGCAATCTGTCTCCAATTCAGCAATTTCTTGATCGGTTATTCTGGAGAGGAGGTCTGCCTCCACATTGTCCTCTCTCATGACTTGGTTCAGCTCATAGTAGGTGAAATTTTTGATGAGGATTTTTGCAAGGCCGCAGTACTGAGTTAGCACCGGGTTGATAGTATCATACTCCCCCCTAATTTGATTAACTATGAGCTGAGAATCACTGTTGATCTCTATATTCTGAACTCCCAAGTCTCTTGCCAATTCCATGCCCGCTATGATTGCTTCATACTCAGCTTGATTGTTAGATGCCTCGAACTTGAATCTCAAGGCCCTCTTAAATTTCTCCCCGCACGGTGCGACCAGAAGTATGCCCGCTCCACTAATTAACTTGCTCGCAGAGCCGTCCACGAATAAAGTATATATTTCTTCCGGGCGCTCTTTTGGCTGTGTAATTTCAGTGCTCGAGCAATCTGGGGCTTCCTCTGATTCTGCCCGCTTTCTCTTGGTCGCTGTCCGCTAATTTGAATGATGATTCTACCACAAAATCAACTAAGGCCTGCGCTTTGATTGTCTTTCTCGGGGAGTAGGTGATCTGGAACTCAGTGAGTTCGATAGACCAAGCTAGCATTCTCCCCGAAGACTCTGGTTTGTGTAAAACCTTTCTAAGCGGGGTCTCAGTTAGTACAGTTATAGGATGTGCAGAAAAGTAGGCTCTTAATTTTCGAGCAGATACAAGCAAGGCGTAAGCTAACTTTTCTATATTAAGATAACGCCCTTCTACGGCGGACAATGCCTTAGAAACATAATAAACTGGTTTTTGGGAGTTATTATCCTCCCTTACAAGAACAGCGGCCTCTTTGCCCGTATCGATGCTCGCTAAAAACAGAAAAAGGTCTTCCCCGGGCACCGGGCTGCTGAGTAGAGGTGGTTGCCCGAGGTATGTCTTGACTTCTTCAAAAGCTTGATGGCACTCTTGATTCCATGCAAATTCATCAGGCTTCTTCCCCCCTTTTAGAGTTTTGAAGAAGGGGAGGCATCTCTCTGCTGACCGCGAGATGAAGCGGCCAAGTGCGGTGATGTGACCATTGAGTTTCTATACATCCTTCACGCAAGCAGGAGGTTTCATGTCCAGCAGTGCTTGAAACTGATGACGCCAAGCTTTTCAGGGTCAGGAGCGGTTCAAGGGTATCTGGCTTGATATATTTAGTGGTTTGTTTGTACCTAGATCACAACACAAATAAGCACCGTTAAGGTCAAAGTTGGATGTTACTCCAACTCAGGCCCTCGGGTGTGAGAGTAAGAATACTGAGATAATAAGGCTTTGAATACCTTGGAGTGTGTGTGTGTAGGGTTTTAGAGTAATATGGCTTACTCAATATATTTGGAACTTACCTTGCCCAAGGGGACAAATGTCTTCTATTTATAGGCAATGTAGTGGTGCTTGTTGATGTAAGCAATGAGATCAGCCCTATGGGGCACTTTGGTATTTGACTAGCTACACGTGTCCGCAGCTAATTGGCCCTGTCAGGGAGGGAACATTGACTGTAAAGGGGACATGGCTGAAAGGGACATGAGCCGTGTAGATGGCTTGGCGCATTAAATGAAATAGTAGGCGCCTGACTGAGCCGCATTAAACGCGTGATGGGGGAGCCGGCAACTTGCATGTCAGAGCCAATAAGCTAACTTGCTCAGTAAGGCTAGATATTAACCGGGAAGCAGACATGTGCCCGCGGTCAACATCGTGGCCGCGGTCAAAGGTATTTGACGCGGGCACGGAAGATGCGGTCATGCCTCCTGTGGGCACTGATCCAGCGGTCAAGATCCCTGCGGTCTTTGATAGGGATAATACGGGGAGGGACGCGGTCTTGACCTCAAGGGCCTATCTGTCCGCGGTCTTCCCCGGCCTCCAGGAACTGCCACGTCACTGGTTCCTTGGACCAGACCGAGCGCGGGTCCGGTCCAGTAGATCCGGGCTCATCACTTTTGTAGATACTTTTTGTTTCAAAATCACTCCACCATTTTGCTCAAAGAATTTCTCTCTTCTCCTACTATGTTTCCGTCTCTTGATGCCAAAATACAACCAAGTTACGCCAATGATTACAGCGATGGCACACGTAGTGATACCTGCATATGGTTTTTAAATCCAGATTAATCATAACCACAATAAAGTCATGCATGATTTTTGAGCAACAAAAAATCATATAAATATGTAGCCTTAATTTTCCCTAATTTTCATTTTAGGTGCAAAGCGTTTATAATTTATTTTAATATAATACTTACCTAGTGAATACGCCAGCACTGGAAATTGCAATTTCTGAGCTACACATCCTCTCCTATTTTGCATCCCATCATCAATATAACCTTGTGGACAAGAAGGACGGCTCCCATTTCTCCAGCCATCGCCAACATACCCTTGTGGACATGAACACATGTAATTACCTGGCGTATTGATGCATATTCCCTCACATGAATTTCTGTTTGGATCTTCACACTCGTTGATATCTGGTGAAAATAGCATCATAAAACACAATAGCATAGTTTATACCTGAGTGATCTTAACATACATTAATACACTACACTCTTAAATCAACTGCCTGTTCTGCATATATTCATGTATGTATTTGTATATGTATGTATGTATGTGGGCATGTGTGTTATTCTGCTGCCTTTTGGAGATTAATTCTTGTTGTAGTGCGGTCTTGTCTGGGTATGAGATGGTGACAATTTTGTGTTTGATGGGTGAATGAGAATCTTGATTATCCTAATATAACCCAACAAAATTATCTGGTATAGGAAAGAAAAGGAAAAATAAGCTAGCTTATCTCCAAAAAAAAAATAAAAAAATTACCTTGGGTACCTGGATACAGGTATGGATTTCCCTCATATCCTGAAAAGCATCTGCATCGATACCCTCCATTGACACCCCTGCTAGAGTTAACACATATATTATTGGCTTGGCCGGCAAGGACGTTACTGCTTTGGGCGTCGGCACAGGTCAGGTTTCCAATAGCCCAATCAAGTGCAGCGAAACATTAGCCTTGGTCCTGGTCACAAATTCCATGTCATTGAAATCTGACAGCCCCTGAAAAGTAAATGTGTCCTCCTCACCAAGAAACGCATAACTGTGAATGTGTGCCCCAAATTTTGTGTATTGGAAATTCACGCGAGTTTGAAGACATCCGGTTTAATTTGAAAAACGGAGTCGCCACGCCATTTTGATTACCTCAAAACTTTGAAAAAAAGGTTTTATGGGTTCGGAGGTTAAGTTACCCCTTGGGAAGAACGGATCGTCGTTCACCCAAGGTGCCTTGCCGGAGCAAGTCTCCCAAGATTTCATTAATCATGCTTGCTTGCGTGCTTTCTTGTGTGCATGTGTTTGAAAAATAAAGGGGGGGGGGATGTCCCAAGTTGTCTTCCGGACGTACAAACCATTTATTGGTTGTCGCTCGAGATTTTTTGGAATTTTATGTATTCGGGATTATGATCCCGTCCTCACTTGGACTTGTGATCATTGCATTTTTAACCTCGGAACTTTGCATGATCGAGAGAATGACTCCCTTTTATAGTCACAAAATGAGGTTCTTTAGGAAGGAATGTCCTTAGCCCATCAATCTTACACTTTAAGATGGTCGAGCTCATATAGATGCTTCATACTCGTCTTAAGTGATAATCGGAGATATAGGGTTCAAGGTTGTCCCTTTCTAAAGAAACTATGAAACCTTTTATGGAAGAAACGATGTAAAGATAGTATCTTTTACACCGGTCCGTTCCAAGGTAGCTAATGGGGACATGGGAGAATGCATGTAAAAATGACATTTTTAGTGAAAAGATGACATTTTTGGGTTGCAAAGGATGCATTTGATTTAAAGAAGTGATCTTTATTTGCAAAGGATGCATAAAGACATGATTTTTATGCAAAGAATGCATTTTTATGAAGAAATTGGGATTTAAATATGCAAGGGATGCATGAAGATTGCATTTTTAAGAAGCAAGGGATGCTAATTTAGGATAAAGATATGATCTTTAATGCAAAGGATGCTTGAAAAAGGATTTCATGTGCAAAGGATGCATTTTTATCATAAAGATTGGATTTTTATATGCAAAGGATGCATGAAGGTGGCATTTTTATGTAAAAATAGGGTTTTTAGGTGCAAAGAATGCACCTTTGATTCAAAAGATTACATCTTTAATGGCAAGGGATGCCTAATGCATGCAAAGGGGGAAAGGGGGTATAAAGATATGATCATTAGCTATGAATGCCAAGTCCCAATGCAAAGATAATAACAATATATGAAATGCAATGAGCAATTAAATCATATAGAGCAATTAGGATGTAAGATTAGGGAATGAGAGGTTACCAATGGTGGCCTCTTCTTCTTTGGGTGGAGCTAGGTGGAGGGACCAACTTCTAGATCTTCAAGGAGGAGGGAGGAGGCTTCTTGGCACCCTTTTGGCTTCCTAACTTCGCATCATTTGCTTGTGTATAGTGTATTGTGTAATGGTTAATGATATTGTGTCTTGGTTGATGATATTGTGTATCTTGTTGATGATATTGTGTATAAAATGGGTAGAGGAGGGCTCTATTTATAGGCTTTCTGAAAATAGCTAATGAGGCCGTGCGGCTAGAGGTCCTTGGCTAATGCAGCCGTGCGGCATTATCCTCATGACTCAAAAGATGTTTCTAGAATCATGCAAGGTGGCAAATTCTAGAACATTTCCTAATTAAGAAAACGTGTTTCTTAATTAGGAAGCTTCCCTTCAGCCCTTAATTGTTTTGGAACAGTTCGAATATTTCCGAACACTAGGAAGGTCCGGGAATTACCGGGAAACTTACCGAAATTGTCGGGAAATCTAACCGAAGGCATGAGCCGATTTGGGTACTTACAAGCCCCTCGGCAACGTCACTTGCGTGGCGAGTGGGGTTGTCGATAGAAAAGGATCCGATCTCGGCGAATGCCGAGACGGATTGAGAGACCGAGGTGGTCGAGTGGCTGAACCTCTTGAAGGCTACCTACGTATCCCGAGTGGGAATCAAGACAGGCCGTAGTTCGGAATAGGGTCCGCTGAGGAATGGAGAAGAGAAATTGGTCTCTTGCTGGGGAAGTAGAAGAGAAAATGACCTAAGAGGTCAAGCAATTGATCCTACTGGGGATATGCTAGAAGTGACCGATGTGGTTAGATATCTAGACCTCTATGAGGGGCTACTTCATCACTGATGAGTGACGAAGGAACAGGGTGACCAAAGTGGTCGGATGGCTGGACCTTTTATGAAAGGCTACCTACGTATCCCGGAGGAATCAAGCCTTGATCGTAGTTCAAGCATCACTAGATAGTTAGGAACGATGTCTAGGATCCTTGAGGTTTTGACAATTAATGGAGGTTGTCACCTGATTGACAATTAATGGAGGTTGCCACCTGATTGACAATTAATGGAGGTTGTCACCTGATTGACAATTAATGGAGGTTGTCACCTGATTGACAATTAATGGAGGTTGTCACCTGATTGACAATTAATGGAGGTTGTCACCTGAAGAAACTAGAGCTTACGTCACTATCTGTGATAGAGGTAGCTGAAGTTGAGAAAACTGAAGCATACTTCACTATCGAGGAGATAGAGGTAGCTAAAGTTTGGAAAACTGAAGCATACTTCACTATCGAGGAGATAGAGGTAGCTAAAGTTAGGAAGAACTTGAGCGTACGTCACTATCTGTGATAGAGGTAGCTAAAGTTTGGATAACTTGAGCATACTTCACTATTCGTGATAGAGGTAGCTTAAGTTTAGAAGACTTGAGCATACTTCACTATTCGTGATAGAGGTAGCTAAAGTTTAGATAACTTGAGCATACTTCACTATTCGTGATAGAGGTAGCTTAAGTTTAGAAGACTTGAGCATACTTCACTATCTGTGATAGAGGTAGCTAAAGTTTAGAAGACTTGAGCATACTTCACTATCTGTGATAGAGGTAGCTAAAGTTTAGAAGACTTGAGCATACTTCACTATCTGTGATAGAGGTAGCTTAAGTTCGGATTTCGACAATTCGAAGGTTGTCACCTAGCGTTATCCCGTTATAACGGAATTAACGGAGGCGACTGGGAAGAAAGCTTAATTGCTTAAGAGATAAGGGATATCTTCTGAAAAAGATGTTATCTTAGTTAAAGGATAACGGGAATTGTAGGCCCAAGTGGAAAGTCCAGGGGCAAAATTGTAATTTCTGCTCAGAGCGAATGAGGCCGCCCGGCATGAGAGGGAGGCAAAAGAAGCCGTACGGCTGAAAGATTAATTTTTCCAGATTATTTAAAATCTGATTTGAACGGGCTATTGGCATTGTTGCCGCCCATTCCAGCCGAGGGAGAGAGAGAGAAGAGAGGAAATTCGAAAATCCTTCAATTCCCTTGCTTCCTTTGATCAAGAATGGATCCGGAGGGTAATCCTATGCCGAGACAAGCTAGAAGAAACATCTCCGCGGCCGCTCAAAGGAGGAGGAAGGAGATTGTCCGTACGGAGAGAAAGTATGACTTTCTTACGCCTCCATCGGAGCTTTATCCGGGGAGAAGAGAGCACAAATCGACGAACCCGCGATCGGTCGGGGTAAGCATTCTTATTTGGCTCAAATCCATCGATTTTGATTGGATTTTAGTTGATTTAGGGCTTGACCCGAATTTTAGGAATTTTCTAGGATTTTCCTAGGATTTTTTGAATGACTTTGAGACATTGATGAATAACCTATGAGGCTAAGAACATGCATGTGCAATTTATTTGACAAAAATAATGAGAATGACCCACTTTTTTTCTTGAAAATAAAGTAAGGATGATAATTGTTTAAAGTGAGACGGAGTTCTTGCATGTGCTAGAACTAGGTCAAAATTTTGATTATCAATGAGAAAACAGGATTTTGGAAGATGAAAAGGATTCATGCATGCCACTTTGTTGAAAAATAATGCTTATGTGCAAAGAATTTTGAAAATTGTGATTTTGTGCTTTAGGAAAGCAATATAATTTGACATGACGTGTTTCAAGTGATGAAAGACGTGTTTTCTATGCAAAGGATGCTAGAAAAACTTTATGAATGCTTTTCTTTTGAAAACATGTGCACTTTTTTGAATATATGCATGATTTTGAAAATGATGAAGGACTGACACATTTCTTTGCTGTGCTTGTCTACAGGAGAACAAGTCTAGAGGTCCTTCTGAGATTGCTGTCAGGCTATGGGAGAGGATGCCCGATTTCGAAAAGAATGGGGCGAACCCCAAGCACAGCGGGCTACCGGCCCGGATCTTTTCATTGAGGCTATCGGCAGGGGGATTCATATCACTTCTAAGAGCAAGGGCTTGGTCCAGGCCCTTTCAGAGTTTTGGTGGGACACCACTCATAGCTTCCATCTGAGCTGGGGAGAGTTGACAGTGACTCCCGCTGATTTCACAGCTATCACTGGCCTACAGTTCACTGGGAGGCCTGTGACTTGGAGGGACCATATCACAGCTGAGGAGTTCCGAGCTTTGGTCGAATTTGAGTTGATTCCAAAGGGGCTAGGAATGGAGACGCGGAACGTCGAGGTGGTAGTCCAGAACTGCATACGAGAGTTCGCTGCTAATGATGTGACTGCCCACCAGCTTGCTAGAGCTTTTGTGTGGTTGATGCTGTCGGTCACCATCTTTGCTAATTCTGGGACGCTGGCCATGACTTGCCTTCTCGACTCTTTGGAGGATGTTGGCGGGATTGGGACGGTCTCGTGGGGCGAGGGCGGATTGGCGGAGCTTTACTTCTCTCTGGATATGTACAAATGAACAAGGCCGCTCCATGGATCAAGCTTTTCATTTGCTCTTGAGGTAGTCCCTCTTTCTTTTCTCTTTCTTTTCTTGTCTTGAGACTTTTATGAAAGAAAAATGACCCTTTTTGATGTTTTGAACATGCAGGTCTGGTTCTGTGGGTGATCAGGTTCTTTCCGTGGAACCAACAGAGCGATATCACCATCTTCCCTGCTATGGTTCGCTGGAGGGGAGATGCGAGGGATAAGTTCACGGGGAAGACCCGGATCACCTTTGACTATAAGATGGTGAGGCCGGTCATCAACAGGGATGGACATGATGGAGTGGACTTCTACCCTTGGGGCAGGTATCCAGAGATTTTGCTAGGAGAGGCCATTGAGGCGACCAGGCAGAGGAGATGGCTGACAGAGCTGACATGTGATGTCATCTATTTGGGGGACCGATTTTCTAGGCAGCATGGCCATGTCCCTTCATTGGACGCCATTACTCCCCATGATCCTCCAGCACGAATGCTACAGCCCAGGGATCAAGTGCAGCGGATGAGATTGCTAGATATCGTGCAGCGTGGCCGCCGAGGAGTATTTTGACATGGATACCCCTACGCCGTGTTTGTGGAGCAACGCCCGAGGACGCCACGTAAGCCGATGAAGCCGGCGGTCACTGTGGATATGGGGAGTGACGAGCCTTCGACCCGCCGATCCCTCCCGCGCACATTTCATACGTGGTCCACGGAGTTCCGAGGAGGATGAGGATTCCCGTCCCTCGACACTAGGGAGCCCCAAGATACCCCGCCGCCCGACAAAGACTGTAAGTATACTTTTAGGGTCTTTCCCTTTTTCGCATTTCTTTGCTTTTTGCAATTTTGAGATTTTCTCGAGATTTTTCTCCTCTTTTTCTCGTGTTCCACTCGCACCTATGACAGATTGGTTAGGTGTAACAGTGGCCGGAAAGACATGTGCCGGTCCCTTCCGAGGAAGCCGGCTTGAACTTCAAAGGCAAAGCCGCGACGCACAGAGCCCGGGCGCAAGAGAAGGCATGTCGGGGCATCAGCCGTCTACCTCATCGGCTTCGGTAGTACTCTTCTAGCGCCGCCAGGCTCTGGGGACGAGGACCCAATGCCGACATCTTGGAGCAAACTCGGGCCGAGTACGAGCACGACAATGTCCATCTGTCTCGATGTGAGCGACCCTGCAGGACTTGATGAGGGAGGCTAACGCCTACGAAGCCGAGCAAATGATGAGGAAGAAGAAGAATCGGAGGCCTAAGAGGTCTCTAGAGTGGATTAGGAACAAAACAAACAATGAACACATTTTTATGCACACTTTGTTTATTTTTTTGCTTTATTTGGGCGCCGATGGGGCGAAGACTATGCATTACTGTTTTATTTGCTTTTCTATTTATGCTTTTATTAATTTGCATATTACTTGAGCCTCGGGGCAATTTTTTGCTTGGAATTGGGGCTGAAACGGGGCCAAAATGATTCATAATGATATATAAATGCTTGGGTGATCTTTGAACATGTTTTTGTACAGGTCTTGGTTGAGAAAGTGGGGTGAAAACTCCCTTGGGCAGCAACTTTGGTTGCTGCAGATTTTTTCTGCAGATGGCAAATGTAGCCGTGCGGCATGGACCTGAGGGCAAATGAGGCTGTGCGGCTCACAGTTCTGTCTGGACTGGCTATTTTCTGAATAAAAGCAAGGCTTGACCATTTCATTTCATTTTCAATCTAGACTTGTCCCAATTGTTCCCAGAGCACATATTGGACTTAAAGACACCATCTTTGGTCATTTTGCAATGGAGAAGCCCGTCAGATTGCAAAGGGGAAAGCGAGACCGTTTTCTTTCCGATCTTCAATCTTGGGTGAAACACAACTTTCAATTTCACAAGGGGCTGCTTGATTCTTCTTTCAAGATCAAGTCTTTATGGCATTTGAGGGATCTCTCGCCCGATTGGGACCTTTTGAGAGCAGCAACAAGGTTTTGGGACGTCCGGAGACACGTTTACTGCTTTTCTTACAACGAGATTGTCCCAACGCATGAAGACTTCCGAGCCTTGATTGGGGGTCCCGAAATTGAGGCTATATCTATTCCTCTGATTGAAGACGTGCCGGTGGCGGCAAAGCTTGCATCTTTTCTGCAGATTTCTCTGGGAGAGGCTGAGGGGATGATGATAGCCCCGGACAGATTGACCTTCTCGATATCCCTGCAGGTTTGGGTCTCCGGCTATGGCTGCGACCACGGTAGCTATGGATGCCTTTATTCTCTCGCATATTTTCTACTCTGTTCACCGCCGAGTCCGTGGGGATCTGCCATGGTGGTCTCTTGGACATGGTCGAGACTCGTAGAGATGGGAAGGACATCGTCCCACCGGTTTTGGGAGAAACATTGCATGGCATTGACAGATGGCTAGTGGAGACCATTTCATGAGGTTCCGGAGTCCAAATTTGCGCTGACTTTATGGCTGCAGGAGAGGCTCGGGGCTTTGCTAGGGGCTTTGCCGACTCAGTGCCCTTGGGTGATTTCTCGGAGAGGTGCACCAAGGCAACAAGACCAGGATAGCTGGGAGCTGATGATGGCTAGGCTATCCACTTCGGACATCCGTTGGTGGGTACCTCACCGGAGGTTGCATCAGAGGATATTTCAGAGTCCTATATAGTGAGGGTTCCAGTGGTTCTCGCCGGTCGTCCTTCTACATACCCCGCTTGGTATCCAGCATTGGGGCCTTACAGAGCCGTTGGCGATTGGGAGGACATCCGTACCACGGAGGTGATGCCATTGGATATGAGGGATCCAAAGCCTTCTCATTCTTCTCGAGGGCTTGGACATACACCGCTTTCCCACCTGTGGCTATCTTCAGAGCAGGAAGAGCACTATCTTGACCACCGTCTACTTGGACTGTACGAGAGGGAAATGGGAGCGACTCAGGTCATTCTGGGAGAGAGACGTCAGCTTTATCGGGCCGACCACGACTCGAGTAGGACTCGAGGAGACCGAGGCTAAGGCGAGTCACCATAACCAGCCTGGGTGACTCCGATCGTAGATATGGAGGCTCGATACAAGAGATTTTCCGAGGTCGCTCCTTTGACTGAGGCTCAGAGGGAGGAAGTGCGGACTCGTGCTCGTGTAGAAAAGGCACTTATTGACACGGGTTTAGTGGAGGCTCCAGTGAGGATACTGGAGATCGGAATGAGGGATACCGACATTATAGAGAAGAAGAGAAAGAAAACTCGACGGGGTCGAGGAAAAGGGAAGAAGACCAAAGAAGACTCAAATAATGACGACCGACGTATCTTTTCTTAGGATTCCCTTATTGCCATTTTGCAAACACATTAGTTTATTTAGGCATTTTTTGTATTTTAGATCTTTGTAGCAGGTTAGCAGAGTCAAGAGTAGACCGTGCTTGAACTCATCAAGAAGTTTTTAACTTGTAATGAACAAGAAATATTATCTTAGAAATTAATCAAGACACATTTTATGGAAATTCAAATGTCTTATTGCTTGGGACCCGTTTTATGAAAACTGGAATGTCCTTTATTTTTATTTATTGTTTAGGACGCACTTCATGGAAGCTTGATTGCCCTTTTTTATTGTTTAGACCGAACCATAAATGGCTGCCTACGTTCCCCTTTTACAAGAAAGACTAAGGGGCTCAGGTCTTCGTAGTTCATTCTGGTGAACTATTTTTTCATGTGCAACCCTGTTTTTTGCCTAGACCACCCTTTTTAGGGTTTTCAGCTTAGCTGGGCATTACTCTTTTTGTACTAAAATTTTTTTTCTTTTTTCTTTTTTTTTTTTTTATGTGCAACCCCGTCTTTGCCTAGACCGCCCTTTTTGGGGTTTTCACTTAGCCGGGTATTACTCTTTTTGCACTTTTTTTTTTTTTTTTTTTTTTTTTTAGACATAGTATCTTCTCGAGCTTATCACCGTTGACTCGGGTGGACAAAGGGATTGCCGTCCAGGTCCGCAAGCTTCACGGCTCCTCCCGATAGTATCTTCTCGCACCACATACGGCCGATCCAAACGGGTTCCCATTTTCCTGTGGGGTTGTCTCTCGGTAGGGGCTTCACTTTCAACACTAAGTCACCCTCTTTGATGTCTCTGGCTTCGACCTTTTGTCAAACGCTCCGGCCATTCGCCTCCGGTAGGCTCGGGTGTGTTCCATGGCTTTTAGCCTTCTCTCATCAAGGTGGCCAATTCATCATGCCGGCCGCGCAACCATTCTACTTCGTTGACACCGTTTTCCAGAGGACCCTTAATGACGGGATTTCCAACTCCACCGGTAACACCGCTTCCATCCCGTAGGCTAGAGCAAAAGGAGTTTCTCCCGTAGCCGTTCCGACAGACGTTCAGAGCCCTGCAGTGCCAAGTGCCTTTTCGGGCCAATCACGACCACGGGTGGCCATTTTCCTGATGATCCGTTTCGAGCGTCTTGTTAGCAAACTTTCCATGGCTCCGTTAGTCCGAGGTCCGTACGGGACGACTTATGGCGAGTGATTCCGAACTCGACAGTAACCTATCGCAGCCCCTTCAAAGTGCGACCCATTATCGGAAATGATCTCATTGGGCACCCCATATCTGCACATTATGTTTTCTTTGATGAATCGGGCCACTTTTCTCGAAGTGAGGACCTTGTAGGACTTGGCCTCTACCCACTGGGTGAAGTAGTCAATGGCTACTAGCACAAATTCGTGTCCATTGCTTCCCGCCGGGCTATCTTCCCTATCACATCAATACCCCAAGTTGCAAACGGCCAAGGAGTCGTCATGCAAGACATGTGTCATGAGGCGGAGATGGTTGAGGTTGGCAAACCGCCGGCACTTGTCGCATGCTCTGAACGTGCCGGACACTCGCTTCCATGGAAATCCAAGAGTAACCCATTCCGAGGATGACTTGCATCAGTGGCTCGCATTCATATGAGGACCGCAGTGGACCATTGTGGACTTCGGCCATCAACTCTTTGGCCCTTTCTTGAGTGACGCATAAGAGGAGTGGTCCTTGATACCGCTTCTTGTACAGGTGCTTCCTAGAATGACATAATGGGAGGCCAACCTTTTCAAGGCTTGCAAGCTCTTGGCTCGATACCTTCTTTCGGTCTACCTTCTTCGTCTCTCGAAAGCCGACTCTCCATCTTTGAGGAACTCGGTAAATTTGATTGTACCAGGGTTCCTTTATAGGCTCGGTCCCGTGTCTACTTCACAAATGTATACCGGGATTCTCTTCTACCCACTCTAAGGGTTTTATGGCTTTTCCTCGTGGATCTCTACCAATGAGGCTAGAGTAGCTAGGGCATCTCGCGAACTGTTTCTTTTCCCTTGGCAAGTAGTGGAAAGTCACTTCTCCGAACCGTCCAAATAACTCCTCCATACGGGTATGATACCGTCACAGATTAGCAGTGGTCCACAGCCTTCCATTTGTTGGAAACCTAGTTGATGATCGTGGCCGAGTCTCCATAAACTTCGAGCTCCTTGACATTCCTTTCTAAGGCAAATTCTCCAAACCAAAGCAATGCAAGCTTCGTACTCTGCGACATTGTTCGTGGCAGGAAGTTCAACTTGAGGGCTATTGGCGTGTGCTCATCTTTCGGATCGACCAAAGAGCATCCCGACGCCATTTCCTCTTTTGTTAGCGGCTCCATCAAAGAATAATCGCCACCGGTTCTCGGCTCAACCACGAAGATTCCTTCATCTCGGGAATTGGGGTTCGTGCCCACGGTCCTCATTATCGGGAAAATTTGCCAGGTGGTCTGACAATGCTTGGCCTTTGATGGCTTGGTCACATAGTTGATGTCGTACTCTGCTAAGAAGAAGGACCACTTTGCTAGACGCATCGATAGGGAAGGCTTATCAAAGATGTATTTGGTGGGGTCCATTTTCGAGACCAAATTTACAGGTGGGCTTCGCATATAATGCTTCAACTTGCCGACTACCTGCACTGCCTCCCGCATGTGTCTTTTCACATGCCGAGTAATTGAGCTCACTTCCCGCAGCCTTCCGGCCGACAAAGTAAATGGCGTTTCTACCCGAGAGTCTTTCTTCTCCCGAGCAAGCATAGCCCCAACTCGCCGTATCGCTGACAAAGGAGATAGAGCAGAAGAGGTTTCGTCTATGCTGGGGACATAGTACCGGAGGATGTACTAAGTACGCCTTGATCTGATCGAAAGCATCCTGGCATTCTTCGGTCCATTCTGTGTCTACATTCTTCTTCATGAGCTTGAAGATGGGCTCGCACATAGTGGTCAACTGATTGACGAAACGGCCGATGTACCAAGCAGCTTTTCCCATAAAGCTTTTGACTGTCCTGGGTTTGAGGTGGCCTCATGTCCATAATGGATTTGATCTTTCGGGGTCAACTTCGATACCTCGCTCCGCGACCATATACCCAAGCACTTTTCCCTTGTCACTCCGAAGGTGCATTTAGCGGTGGTTTAGTCTCATGAAATGTTGTCTCGCCTCTCAAAGAACTTTCGCAGTCAACAAAGTGCCGCCCATCCTCGCCTTTGGAGTGAATTATCATGTCGTCTACGTAGACCTCAATCTCCTTGTGGATCATGTCATGGAAAAGCGCGGTCGCCGCCCTCGATAAGTAGCCCCTGACGTTCTTAAGCCCAAATGGCATCACCGTATAACAAGCAAGTTCCCACGGTGTGGTGAAGGCTATCTTTTCTTGGTCTTCTTCGGCCATCTTGATCCGGGTTGTAGCCTCGCAAAGCCATCAACGAAGGATTTGACTTCGTAGTCAAGTGTGGAGTCCACCAGATGCTCTATGTTTGGCAAAGGGTAATCGTCCTTGGGGCCGGCCTTGTTTAGATCTCGGAAATCCACACAAAGAGCCGCACCTTCCCATCGGCTTTGGTTACGGTCACAATATTGGACAACCATGTCTGATATTCGATGACTCGATGAATCTTACCCGCAGAGCTTCTCAATCTCTTCTTTGACCTGTAGAGACCATTCTAGCTTGATCTTCCTCGCTCGCTTTACCGGCTTAGCATCCGGTGCTAGAGGGATCCTCGTGCTCTACTATTGAACCGCCTAGCCCCTAAGATATCCTTGTACGACCACGCGAAGACGTCCATGTATTCTCCGAGCAGATCAACCGCCTATCCCGTTCAACCCCCCGGAAGAAGTTTCCAATCTCGTGTCTCTTTAGGTTCCTCGACAAGCACCCAAGTTCACACTTATCAAAACCTCCTCGGCACTGGGCCCGGTTTTCCTCTTTTTCTCGTAACCCGCTTAAAGATTTCTTTAATGTATTGTTCATTTAGTGTGTTTGCATCTTGTTCAAATGATTCATTATTAAATGTTGTTAAGTTTTGAGTTAATTTATCATTTGTTAAGTTGGCAATAAGAGGATACTCGTAAAGATCCGTCATTTCATTCAAAATAAGGGGAAAGATGACATCAATTACATTTTCATAATCCTCAAAGGCGTGAGGCCTTCTGGATGACTCGTAGGACTGAATTCAAAGATTCCCGACTCAACCGTATAGACGACAGGGTGTTTGACACGACCGGGTTGAGAAGGACGGGGTACCAATCCAAGCTCCGCGATCATTTGCCGTCGCCGGCTATCGGCCCCGAGAACGCCTCCCAATTCTTCAACGGCATCTCTCGTCTTAGTTACCAAAGTGCGGGGATCAAAAGGATTTTCACCACCGTCTCCAATTACGGCAACTATCTCATCATCTCGAGCCGAAGTCGATCAAATCTGGGATCTCGTATTTCTTCGTCAAACAATTCTTGCAAACCCCACTCACCGGCCTTTACTACTGCGGCCTTCTATCCGCGATCTTCTAAGAGCTAACTCGAAGGCGGAGAAGTCCATTATCCTGGATGCCGACTCTTTGACACCGGCCGGGTTTCCTTTGAAGACATACTCGCTCGAACGGTAGTGGTAGCCCCAGTGGAATGCCGGCAAGTCAAGGAACATTCTTTTGAACAGGATTGGGCCGGCTTTCCCCTCACTTTCTCAAGGTTTTCCGTAAGGGTTTTTCGCAAGGAGATCTCGGGCGATCACTTTCATCGTATTGTGTCCCGCCTTTTGTAAAGTAATAGGTCGAGACAAACTGTAAGGGTGGAGATGGACCTCCTTTGCCTTGTTTTCCCGGAACCGTACCTTTAGCTTTTCTCGTCATCCCGAGAGTTCGGTTTGTACCCCAAGCCGTATCTCGGTAGTCCTGTCCTTTACATCAATGATGGTATTGCGACCCTCGGAGTCTTCTACCCAATCCAAGTCCCTAAGATAACCCATTTTCTCATCATTCTCATGGCAGTGAGGGATTTTATCTAAGTAGTGGTGAGGTCGCATGCAACACACTTGTGCTTTGGAAGAAGCTACGGAGAACTTGGCCAATGCCAACCCTTCATCATCATGCTTGATTTCCAATATCGGGATATCTCCAAAGATCGGGTTCCTTCTACCGTGACACTGCCTCCGTAAATGGTGGTGATAGTACCATCATTTGACTCGAAATTTGACGACCGGTGCAAAGTAGAGGCTACCCCATTTATCTCGGTGGATCCAAGGCCGTCTCAAGCAGAAAGCAAGAATGAAATCGGAATATCAATTACTTGAAAATCAACGTCCATGGCCTTTTTCCGAACCACAACTTGAGAGTAGCAATCCCCAAAACCGATCGTGCAAAGGGAGCTCATAGGCCTTAATAGTCCGACTAGAAGGCTTCAAATCGGTTGGTTTCAGTCCAATAAGTCCATCATCTTGGCCGGCAGACATTTATTATTGCACCCTCCATCGACTCAATACCCGTGGCAATCGACGCTCTTCTAACTCGGATCGTGATGTAAAGAGGTTCGTTATGACTAGCCCCATACTTTGGCGGTGTCCAAGTCGCCGAAGGTAATGATGTTTCCGTAATGGATACTTCCAATCATTTGGACGACCTCATCTCGGGGTGACATCTATGGGCACCATAGTCTTGGCCAAACTTTCTTCTAGCTTCAACTTACGAGGGTAATGAAGAGGTTAACAGGACCACAAGGAGATATTGGCACAGGTACATTTCAACTGAGTCAA
Source organism: Adenophora triphylla var. japonica (assembly GCA_022495995.1). Classification (NCBI taxonomy): domain Eukaryota; kingdom Viridiplantae; phylum Streptophyta; class Magnoliopsida; order Asterales; family Campanulaceae; genus Adenophora; species Adenophora triphylla. The sequence continues at coordinate 29,520 of JAFEMH010006972.1, forward strand.
CACTGGATCTTCTTTGTCGAGTCCGGTTTTTCTCGTCTCCCGGCTTATAAGGCCTCTTATCTGTCTTCTAGCTCAGAGACGGCATTCCTTTTGTCACCCTAGGCTGCTCAATACTCATCTGTCCAGACCTAGTCATCACATAGACATTAGATTTTTCCGGGTCATTATTCCTACTGGAGGATTCTGTTAGCTCTTTCAAAGTCAGAGGCGGGCTCTTGCTGGCGCATGGCCAATTCTGCTGATTAATCTGATTGACAGCGCTGCTAGAGGCATAGGCGGCTTCCCGAATCTGATCCCAGGTTACCGGCTTTCTGACATTTCTGAGTTCTGACTCTCTAATTGGCTTAGCAATTGGCTGGTTTCAGCTTCACCTTCTCTGTTTAGAGCCTTCACAGTCTCATTCAAACTTTTCAAAGTCAGCATGCAACAAGAGTTATCACTTTCGGGGTTTGGAGCCTGGCGAATGGCTTTCTCATCCGGACCTAAAAATTTTTTCAACAGAGTGGGATCACATTCCTCATCACTGTCAAGCATGTCCCTTCTTTCTCTAGGGGTCAGCCTTCTGACGGCATCTTTGACGTTGGCCAAACACTTTACGAAGTGGGAAATTCCATCATCAATAAGGATTTCTCGGGGTCAAACCTCATGGCGGGTTCCTGTTCTTTCTTGTCGGGAAGGTTTTAAGGCTTTTTGGCTTCCGGGCTAACCACTCCTCTCTTTTGTTCCTTAGGCACTTCGACTGTGTCTTTATCAATATCACTACAGTAACTCTCGTGGGAACTTTCGTCTTGACTTTGATGACCAATGAGGGCAAAAGCAGGTCGGGATACTTGACGCCATATAAGAGGTATCTTGGACTCCTCCTCTGACTTGGGAATTACCAAGAAAACATCGTTGTCATCATAGGACATAAGGGGGACTGGGGTCGCCTAGAGACTTAAGACCCTTTCCAGGGCATCCATACACTCTTCTTCAGACCAGGTTCAAGGAGTGACTATTAACACCGTAACAGAGTCTACTCTTCCCGATGAGAGTTTGGCTTCAGCGACGCTTACGTGTTCCAGATCGGCGGGCGGAGCCCACTTCCCTCTTTCAGCTAAAGCTTCGATCAAGTTCCTCCATTCACCGACCAAGTCTTTGTAAGGAGTATTGAACTCTAGGATGTAGGATTCATACGCTGCCTCATCTAAGCTAGCATCTTTTCCCTTTTCCGAGCCTTCACACAGGCTGCAAATACACTTTGAAGTGATTCCATCCCCTATTCCAGTGCAGCTGGTTTTCCACCTCACCTTGCTCTCCAAGTTTCATTTCGATCGACTCCAAGTTCATTCCTTCTGCGAGCTGTCATCATCAGCTGTAAATCCACCCATTCTGTTCTCATTTCCATGACTCTTCACTTTGCCACCGTCATCGAGAGATAGGCAAATTCACGGGCGTTGATAAAATTAGAGAGGTCGGGTGGCCTTTGGAATTCCAAGGTAAGGGAAATTTGGCTTAGGTGAGAGGAGCAATGATACGGAAAGGCGCATGGTGGGATAGCTGTGTCGAAGTTAGGACTTATCTGAGGGAGAGAGGGTGTAGGGACCCTGATGACTTGGGATATTGGGAAAGATTGAAAAGGGACAACCTTTGGCAATGGATCATATGAGGATGGAGGAGGGTATTGGCTATAGGCTAGCTCTTCTTCCCTAATCATCTGGTTACCCAAACCAGTACTGTTCTCTGTCAAATCGGCCATTCTGACTCTTTGAGGCTGACAAACCGAGGATTACGGTGATGCATGCGAGAATTGCGCTAACAAGTCGGCGGCCGGTGTTCTCACCCACTTCTTTCTCGCTGCGGGAAAGGGATAGGAAAGGTTTAGACTCGGGGTAGGTGTTTAGGCTGAAGGCTCAGGCAATATGCAAATTAGAATCTTCCAGTTTACTTAAAACAGTGTCTTTTATTAATATCTATTTGGTTGGAAAAGGGAATTTGCCCTTCTTTTTCGCAACTACTCTAGATCCTGGATCAGTGGGTTCCGTCACTACGTCTATAAGCCCCTCGTATTCCACCTGTATTTCGACCTCCCGGGGTGGGGCGGCCCGGGCGAGGGTCACATAGGGCACGCGGATCCCAGCCCGGCCAAGGAGTAAAGAACGCTCCTAACGGGTCTAGCGGGTCATAGGACCTTTTAACGCACGAGAGATGCGGATTATAGTCAAGGCAATACCGGGAAAGTCTTGTCTTTCTGCCTTAACGAAATTTTGGCAGAGTTTCGCTTGAGCCAATGACGTTTTGACTTTCGATAATGTCCGAGAAGATAATAGGCATGGGTCGGGCGGTAAAAGGCGGATGACACAGTGTCACATTGAACTTCGTTGCATACGCAGTGCGTGAGTCAGAATCGAAGTCAATGCCGGGTCAAGATCTTGCCAATTTTTCCTTGTCGGAATTTTGGCAGAGCTTCGCTTGAGCGAAAGATCTTTTGATTTGTTGGCAAAGACTTGGTCTCGACTCTTACGCATTCCGTGCGGGTCAAGGTCAAAGTCAATATCGGAGTCAAGATCCTACCAATTTTTCCTTGTCGGAATTTTGGCAGAGTTCCGCTCGAGCGAAAATCTTGGCTTCCGTTATGAACTAAGGCTTGACCTTTACAAGGGTATGCAACTGGGCTATATGACATGGACTAGACCAAAAACCAACCAAAAGTCACGGTTTTTTTTGAAACGTGTGACACGGACTGTGCATTGGTCGACACTGGCTGCCATGGGGAGGTTGGAATGATTCCGTGCGCGCCCGGGAGCATCGTAAGGCTGTCCGTGACTGCAACTGGAACCACCCCGGGTTTGAAGGACGTGCGTGCAAAGTGTACAGGATATATCAGGTGCGCGTAGTGTGCGGTCTCCTAGAAATGTTCCTTTTTGAGTTAAAACATAGATTTTCATAAATGTGTTTTAAAGGAATGATTTTTGGGACGGGGAAAATGCAGCACGTAAGCACGTAAATTTTCTGGGAGCCCCAGTCAGTCATGGAGTTGAGTAGCCCCAAGCTGCTAGGACTGCCATATTAACCATGATTTTCCTGGTGGAATTGCCACTGAGGTCGCCCGGTCAGAATCCAAGGAGGATAAAGCCGTACGACTGCATGGATCAATTTTCCATGTTCCACTCCTTTGCTATTTTTCGGGTTGTTTCCCGTTCGAAGTATGCACAGATTCCAAGATGCAAATGATGCAATGCAAGGTAAAGCAAGCATGATTAATGAAATCAGCGATGGGAGTCTAACCCGCTCAAAGGGAAAAGCTTTCTTTTATTTTTTCAATTTTTTTTTTCGAAAAGGGATACTGGTACCTGGGATTGTTAAACCACCGGTTATCCCAAGCCCCGGGTTAGGGAGCGATACAGGAAGGTTAAGTGGTTTCCACCTATATACCTAGTATCGATTTTTTTTTTGTTTTGAAAATAAAGCTTTTCTCCTTTGGGATGTCCCCAGCGGAGTCGCCAGACTGTGAATGTGTGCCCCAAATTTTGTGTATTGGAAATTCACGCGAGTTTGAAGACATCCGGTTTAATTTGAAAAACGGAGTCGCCACGCCATTTTCATTACCTCAAAACTTTGAAAAAAAGGTTTTATGGGTTCGGAGGTTAAGTTACCCCTTGGGAAGAACGGATCTTCGTTCACCCAAGGTGCCTTGCCGGAGCAAGTCTCCCAAGATTTCATTAATCATGCTTGCTTGCGTGCTTTCTTGTGTGCATGTGTTTGAAAAATAAAGGGGGGGGATGTCCCAAGTTGTCTTTCGGACGTACAAACCATTTATTGGTTGTCGCTCGGGATTTCTTGGAATTTTATGTATTCGGGATTATGATCCCGTCCTCATCTTGGACTTGTGATCATTGCATTTTTAACCTTGGGACTTTGCATGATCGAGAGAATGACTCCCTTTTATAGTCACAAAATGAGGTTCTTTAGGAAGGAATGTCTTTAGCCCATCAATCATACACTTTAAGACGGTCGAGCTCATATAGATGCTTCATACTCGTCTTAAGTGATAATCGGAGATATAGGGTTCAAGGTTGTCCCTTTCTAAAGAAATTATGAAACCTTTTATGGAAGAAACGATGTAAAGATAGGATCTTTTACACCGGTCCATTCCAAGGTTGCTAATGGGGACATGGGGGAATGCATGTAAAAATGACATTTTTAGTGAAAAGATGACATTTTTGGGTTGCAAAGGATGCATTTGATTTAAAGAAGTGATCTTTATTTGCAAAGGATGCATAAAGACATGATTTTTATGCAAATGATGCATTTTTATGATGAAATTGGGATTTAAATATGCAAGGGATGCATGAAGATTGCATTTTTAAGAAGCAAGGGATGCTAATTTAGGATAAAGATATGATCTTTAATGCAAAGGATGCTTGAAAAAGGATTTCATGTGCAAAGGATGCATTTTTATCATAAATATTGGATTTTTATATGCAAAGGATGCATGAAGGTGGCATTTTTATGTAAAAATAGGGTTTTTAGGTGCAAAGGATGCACCTTTGATTCAAAAGATTACATCTTTAATGGCAAGGGATGCCTAATGCATGCAAAGGGGGAAAGGGGGTATAAAGATATGATCTTTAGCTATGAATGCCAAGTCCCAATGCAAAGATAATAACAATATATGAAATGCAATGAGCAATTAAATCATATAGAGCAATTAGGATGCAAGATTAGGGAATGAGAGGTTACCAATGGTGGCCTCTTCTTCTTTGGGTGGAGCTAGGTGGAGGGACCAAATTCTAGATCTTCAAGGAGGAGGGAGGAGGCTTCTTGGCACCCTTTTGGCTTCCTAACTTCGCAGCATTTGCTTGTGTATAGTGTATTGTGTAATGGTTGATGATATTGTGTCTTGGTTGATGATATTGTGTATCTTGTTGATGATATTGTGTATAAAATGGGTAGAGGAGGGCTCTATTTATAGGCTTTCTGAAAATAGCTAATGAGGCCGTGCGGCTAGAGGTCCTTGGCTAATGCAGCCGTGCGGCATTATCCCTTGTGACTCAGCATGTTTCTAGAATCATGCAAGGTGGTAAATTCTAGAACATTTCCTAATTAAGAAAAACGTGTTTCTTAATTAGGAAGCTTCCCCTTCAGCCCTTAATTGTTTTGGAACAGTTCCGGAATATTTCCGGAACACTAGGAAGGTCCGGGGAATTACCGGAAAACTTACCGAAATTATCGAGAAATCTAACCGGAAAGCATGAGCCAGATTTGGGTACTTACAATAGCGTCAAGGATTGAAAGACCTCACAAAAGTCTCGTTTGACCATTGATCAGATAAAGTATTGTAGTAATTCCGACCCTTGGGAATGGACGTTTGGCAACAACCAATGCCTGAACAATTGCCGGCAACCACGTCCTCGGAGTTGAAGCGAAGGGATAGACAGCCAGTGGCAACACTACGACGACTGACAGGGTTAGTGTTTTTTGCATGAGAATTGTTATATAGACCCGTAAAATTGTTGAGTAAACCCGTATCACTAAACCCACCCCAAATAAGTTAATACAAATCCCTATTCTTCCTCTTTTACCCTTTTAAACCATTTACCCTCACTCCTCAAACTCACACCCACACACACAAACTGCATGTAAGAACCCGAAAAAAAATTTAGACTTTTAATTTAATTATTTTTATTAGAAAATAATTAATGTAATTACAATTATTAACTAACATTTAATAATTGGGATATTAAATGTTAAATGAATGGGTTGGATGATTTAATCAAGATTGGGATAGGTAAATGGGCTTGTGAAGTAAAAGGGGCCCAAGGAGGTAATACGCAAATATAAATAACCAAAACCCTTTCTTAATTTTCCATAACCCTTATAATTTACAAAGAAAAATAAAAACCCTAAACCTAAACCTAAGGGGCAGCAGCCGCAAGGAGGGAGGAAAATGACCGAGCTCTTGATCTTTTTTGATCAATTCTTCTAAACTAAAAATCAAGGTAATGTAAAATCCTAAATCCTAGTTTTTGTTTCATTCAATTCGGAGTAATATTGAATTAGTTATGATTTTTTGAAGATTTAAAATTATGTTGTTCTTGGATGATTATTTTTAGGGTTTTAAATGTTAAATCTTGGGGTTAAATGAATTGATTGATGATTATAATGATGGGAAAATCTAGGTTTAATGATTAGGAGTATAATCTAATGTTGAATCTTAAATCTTGAATAGTAAGATTATGAAATTCAAAGTATTAAGTTGTAAAAGCCCTAATTATGTTCTTGAGTTGAATTAAGTTACTATGTTATTATTCTTGGATGAAAAGAAGGAAAAAATAATAATATTTGGGCATCTTATGGTTCAGCCGAGTGACAATAGGGTATTTAGGTATGTTTGGGTTGAAATTGTTAAGTTTTTGGGTTATTTTAAAAGGTTACAGTTAAGTTTCCAACAGAAAAAAGGGCTAAACTAAATAGTTATAAGCTGAAACCATTAGAATTCTAACTGTACAGTCAGGAATTAGATGGAGAACATAACTGAAGGACTAAACTGTAAAGTTTAAAGCTGCAGAAGGACCAAACTGTAATTAATTAGAAGTTGAGGGACTATTCTGTAATTAATTGAAAGTCAAGGGACTAATTCATAAATACTTAAAAGTTGAAGGACTGTTTTGCAAATATTAAAAAGTTGAAGGATTGTTTTGCAAATATTTAAAAGTTGAAGGACTGTTTTGCAAATACTCATAAGTTGAGGGACTGTTTTGCAAATACCTAAAAGATGGAGGACCTTTTAGTAATTAACCAAAAGTAGAAGGGCTTAAGTGGAAATCCTAAAAGAGGAAAGTTTACTTTAGAGTTAAGATGTATGAAAAGGATAGAAAAGGGAACAACCCTAAATAAAATCCATCTATAATTAGGGAATTATAAGTCCAAGAATAAGGAAATTCCCAAATATGGAAAATTTTCAAAAATAGAAACTTTTCAAACTTAGAAGATTACTAAATAAAGAAAAGAAAGAAGTTAAATTGTAACGCATAAGGGTTAACTAAGTAGAGATAGTTAACGACAAATGCGAAATACTAAGTTACTCTTACGTGGTTGTAGATACGCACGGGAAGAGCTGTTCAAGGAACTAGCCAAGGTAAGGGATTACGTTCCTTTACTGTATTTGAATTCTTTTCCATTGGAACTCCTATACCTTCTTGATATAATTAGACTATCAAATGGCATGATAGTTATTTGCAAATAATCTGCGTTATTGAACGTTACTTGGAAATATCTATATTTTGTGATAATGTTGTTGTTCACAGAATATCTGAAGTTTGAAACTTGTCATATGCATACTTGTACCTATGTATGCTTCCTCGTTCTAGCATGTTTGTGGAACCACTTACTTGCTTAGAATGGACATGCCCAGTTAGAAAAGGCATTGTCAGAACTTGTCTAGTTAGAAAAAGACTTGTTCTTATTAGGGATTGCATGAGTGATCACATGCCTTCTCTCAGGAATTGTCTGATTACAAGGGCAATTCTAGACCCCGAGCATATATGTGTGACAGTACCATATATGTTTCGACCCGCACTAATGGCTTGATGAAGCTAGGTGTATTAAATTGTACCTTTGGCATTGAGGTTATAATGTACGTTGGAATTGACGGAATTTGTGTGAATCCCTTTGAATCGTAGTGCCATAATCCTTTGAAGATAATCTTAAATATTGTTTTGACTGTATTGTACCGCAGTCTATTATAAAGTTAAATTAGCCTATCCTTGTATTGGATTATTGAAGTGTTCATTCTGGTCGTCTCTTCTTAGTACCCGAAGAGACATCGTATGAACTTACTGAGCAATCGTTCGCTCACCCTTTCTCCCTTAAATTTTTTCTTTCCAGGTTCTAAGTAGAAGGGAATCGGATTGGTCGCGAGAAGGGCGACGCTTGGAGAATAATTAGGATTATTGAACAATTAGTTTATTTTCATTTGGTTGTAAGTACATTAATGGCTAGTGTGGTTTTACTAGCTGAGACAATAAGTATTTATTTTCGCTTCCGCATTTATTAAGTTATTTATGGTATTTAATGACATTTATGATGTAATAGGGTTTTGTGGGTGGAAACCCTAATATTTTGAAGTTCTATTTAATGCCATTGAATGCTCATTTATGTATGGAAAATTAGGGTTGTTACAGTTGGTATCAGAGCCTGGTTTTAGGTCTTATGGGAGAATTAGACTTAATTACTTGAAGATAGTTGAATTAACCTTGAGAAATGAGAGTTAGCTTATTTAACTTAGAGCTAAGTAAAAGAAGTTGGAGAAACAACTTACTTGTATGCTTTGAGGATTATATTTTTGCCTTATTTTAAAAGAAGTGTATATATTATGTATTGGAGTTATTTTAATTAAGTCCTTTGTCTGATGTGGAGTTTATAGAGAATAAGTTGAATAAGAGTAACCAGAAAGTCAGAAACATGGAGGTACATATTAAAAATAGCTAACCGAGAGTGGAATAAGCTAAGTGTGAAATTGCTGGATGAAGAAAAGCGAGTGTATTACCTCGAGAAGAAGATAGATGAACAAGAAAAGTGTGAGCTGGAGCTACGGAAGTCAGGCTACCAGATATATGCAGAGAAATTAGATATCCAAGCCAAATATGACGAGCTATCAACCGAACACGAGAAGTGTGGAATCTAGAGATCAAGTGGAAGATCAGAGAGGACGCACTGATGGCTAATCAGAAGTCCTGGGAGTTATTTTATTTAAGTTGATTCAGACTTAGTCTAGTAGTTTCAGTTGAAATTGAATTTTTATTTCTAGCAGAAAAGATTTTGAGACAGTTTATGTCCTTTTACTAAGTCAGTATTAATAAAAGTTTTAGTTAATTTTATTACTCATCCCAAGTATGATAATTAACTATCCCTTATAAAGAAAAGTCAGAAGTTTAACTTGTTGAGAAACAACAAGAAAAAGCATAGACCAAGTAAAACGGCCTATGAAACCATGGGGCGAAGTAAGACGACCATGGGGATAAAAGTGAAACTAGCCAAGTGAAACGGCTTGTGAAACCATGGGTCGAAGAAAGACGATCATGGAAATAAAAAGTGAACTAGTCAAGTACAACGACTAGTAAGATAAAGTCAAACTAACTAAGAAAAACGTTAGTTGAAAAGTAAATTGTAAAGTCTTTTGGAGACGAAAAATTATGTAACTGACCAAGTAAAAGGTTAGTAAGGTAATAAAAGTTAAAGTTTTCCGAGACGAAAAATCTCAAAGTTAACGAACCATCTAACGAACATTAAGTTAATGGTCTAGTACCAAAGGCCAATGAATAAAACTTTCGTCTAGAGAAGACGTGAACCAAACCTTAGTCTAGTAAAGTGACTAAGGAGCGAAAGGGAAAACTAGCAAGTAAAAAGCTAGCACAAAGTGTAGAAGTTAAATACAATAGTCATGCATGTAAAGGTACTGTTGTACCATATTCATGATAAGTATCAATGAAATAAGTACATATAACTGAAACAAAGTAATCCACAGATGTCGTCTCGCAGAAGATCGGGAAGTATAAAGATGAGGTCAGGAGAGAGGCATAAATATATTACTATGAGTTACAGGATCTTAAGGCTGCTAGGGTTAGGAAAGAGAACCCAGCGGAACCAGTGATTCCTACCATTCAGGATATTGAGGATGTAGCCGTTCAAAAATCTTGTGGAAGACTTAGAAAGAATTGAAGCGTCCCCAATCATGATTGAAGATGATGAGGAAGAGAAAGTGCCTAGCGAAAAACCTAAAGGAAGTTTTAGGAAAGAAAGTGAAATTGGAAGTGGAAGGGAGAATTGTTTGGTTTTAGTGATAGAAAGAAGAGTAGTTAGTAGTAAGAGTTATCCTTGTTCTAGTGGAAAGAACGTATGAAACAATTGCCTTCTCTTCAAATATATTATGAAATAAAACTTTTCCGCATTTTGATTTATGATTGCTCGATTTGATTCCTTAAGTGTTAATTGAACGTGTTAACCGAAACGAGAAAGATTGGTCTATTGAAACGACCAATGTGAATAGTAATCGGTCTGTTGAAACGGCCAAGTGTGAATTATAGCGGGTCTATTGAAACGACCTGTGGAAGTAATTTTGGTCTATTGGAATGACCTATGAATGTGATGTCGATTTATTGAAACGATCGATGGTCTAGTGAATTGACCGATTATATAATGGAAGTCTGTTAAGACGCCTTAATTCAAGGGAATGCTATAGGAACAGCAAGTGTGAGTATCAGTATTGTTGGTCTGTTGAAACGACCAATAAGTCTGTTAAAACGACTCATAAGAATAATGCCGCTCTATTGAAAAGACCAAGGGTCTAGTGAATTGACCTATGACTTGATTTAAACGTTTTAGTCTATTGAGACGAATTATGTTTATAGTATAAAAGTATTAATCATTTAGTATTGCTAGTATAGGCGTGAGTAATAGTGCCTTGTATTCGTAGTACCGATAAGTATAGTGAAGAAGATGGTGCCGTAAGTGAGTACCCAAGTCATAACTATAACCATCGAAGAGTTGAGATCAAAGGCTAGGTCCGTGGTCAAGGATTTGATGAAAAAATGTGAAGTGTGCGAAGGGAGGCACAAGACTGTGAGTGTCGGTACAAAGAGAAGAAAATGAATTTGAAACCTGAAGTGTTAGAAGTACCTTTGGTGATAAATACTCCGACTAATGAGTCGATTCCTATATTGCCTATGTATAAGAAGTACCCTTTGAAAATAGGTGATAGAGAACTCGAGATTGACCTGGCAGAGTTGAAAAAGAATGAAATTGACATTATTCTGGGAATGGATTGGTTAGCTGCTTACCAAGCAAAAGTAGACTGTTTTAAGAAGGTAGTGCAATTCAAATTACCATCCTGAGAGTAATCTTATTTTCAAGGATTGAAACCGAGATTTAAATCGAGCTTCAGTTCGTAATGAAGGCTCGGAAGATGTTGAGAAAAGGATATGAAGGATTCTTGGCCTATATTGGAGAGATGGATAAGAAAGAAGTAAGTATAGAGTCTCTTTCAGTGGTCAGAGATTTTAAGGATGTGTTTCCAGAAGATTTGCCGAGAATACCACCGGAAAGGGAGGTGAAATTTTCCATATACTTAGTACCAGAGACTGCAGCGATATCTAAGGCACCGTACCGGATGGCGCCAAATGAACTTAAGGAATTGAAGGAACAACTACAAGAATTGATGGATAATGGGCTGATTAGACCGAGTGTATCACCTTGGGGAGCACCGGTGTTAATTGTAAAGAAAAAGGATGGGTCGATGAGAATGTGTATCGATTATCGGTAGTTGAATCGAGTGACGGTTAGGAATCAATATCCGTTACCAAGGATTGACGAATTGTTTGACCAACTTCGGGGAGCATGTTATTTCTCGAAGATAGATTTGAGATCGGGATATCATCAACTGAGAGTGAAGAAAGAGGATGTGGCAAAGACGGCCTTTGGGACAAGATACGGCCATTACGAGTTTTGGTTATGCCGTTTAGGTTGACGAACGCACCGGCAGCATTTATGGAATTGATGAATAAGGTATTCCGGGAGTTTTGGATAAAGGTGTAATTGTATTCATAGATGATATCTTGGTATACTCTAAAACTAAGGAGGAACAGGAAGAACAGTTGAGGTTAGTTCTACATGTTTTGTGGGGACAAAAGTTGTACGCTAAATTCAAGAAGTATGAATTTTGGCTGGAGAATGTGGCATTCCTAGGACATGGGGTATCTAAGAAGGAATTGAAGTAGATCCGGCAAAGATAGAAACTATAGTAGATTGGGAGAGACCAACAACTGGTAGTAAAATAAGAAGTTTCTTGGGGTTAGCAGGCTACTACAGGAGATTTGTTGAAGAATTTCCGAAGTTATCAGAACCGTTAATGAAGTTAACACATAAAGGAGCAAAGTTCGTTTGGTCAGAGGAATGTGAAAAGAATTTTCAAGAGCTAAAGAGTTAGTTAGTGTCCGCACCTATTCTTACAGTACCATCAGGATCGGACGGATTTGTGATATATAGTGACGCTTCGTTGGAAGGACTAGGTTGTGTGTTGATGCAGAACAATAAAGTGATAGCTTATGCGTCAAGGCAACTGAAGAACCATGAGAGGAATTACCCGACCCATGATTTGGAGTTAGAAACTGTAGTACTTGCCTTGAAGAGTTGGAGACATTATTTATATGGGGTAGCATATCAGATTTACACTAATCATAAGAGTCTTAAGTATGTTTTCACCCAGAAGGAGCTTAACATGAGATAAATGAGATGACCTGAGTTACTTAAGGATTATGATTGTGAAATTTTATACTACATAAGGAAAGCCAATAAGGTGGCTGATGCATTGAGTAAGAAGAATCAAGTAACCTTAGTGATTGTGAATTCTAAAGGGGTAAGTACATAGAATAGCATTGAGGTTTCAAGTATATAAGTAAGAGTTAAAGGGTAATTGGAGTGTTCAACCAACACTTTTGAACAGAATCAAGGAAGCCCAATAGATTGACGAAGAGGCAATGAAGATGCAAGAGAGTATAGCCAAGGGAAAGGCAACAGATTTTCATATTGGGACCGATGAAATCCTAAGGTATCAGTCGAGAATTTGGGTACCAGACAACTGAGACATAAAGAGAGAGATCTTACAAGAATCGCACTGTTCGAAATTTTCTATTCATCCTGGAAATACAAAGGTGTATAGGAATTTAATGTGTATCCGTGATAATTGGATTTGATTTATGTGTTCTCGTACCTTTAACACTATATATGATATTATTTTGTCCATTTGATGAGGACTTTGTATGATTTGGTCTAGACAGATTGAAATGACCTTAATGTTGAATGAATTGGTCTAGACAGATTGAAATGACCTTAATGTTAAATGAATTGGTCTAGACAGATTGAAATGACCTTATTGTTGAATGAATTAGTCTAGACAGATTGAAATGACCTTAATGTAGAATGAATTGGTTTAGACAGATTGAAATGACCTTAATTCTATATATGTGATTATCATGATGCATCAGAATAAGGGAGCGCTCTGATAAAAGCGTAGGGAACCTTATTCAACGATCGCTTGAAAAGGTGTATCGGAGTCACCTAGATGAAAGGTACACAAGTACTGGGAATTGACAGACATATGTGTATGAAATCTCTATATGTTAATTGTAAAAGTGCCACTACTTGTTATTTGGAAGAGTATCTTTCATTTTCAATGGAAATAGGAGAATATAGCAATTGACTTAGTGGTTGGATTACTGAAGGCGCTGAAAGGTCATAACGCAATTTGAGTCATAGTGGAAAGACTTATGAAGTCGGCTCGCCTTCTGCAAATTAAGGTACAACATATTCGGAATGGTTATTAATCGCTCAGAGTAGACAGAAGTTGTATGCAGATCGCCAACGACGTGACTTAGAATTTCAGTTAGGGATCGAGCGTTCTTAAAGATCTCGCCAACAAAGGGAGTCATGAGGTTCGGAATCAAGGGAAAGTTAAGTCCGCGATATGTGGGACCATTCGAAAGCCTTGACAAGATTGAGGAAGTATCCTATAGATTGGCACTACCACCAGTATTAACTGTAGTGCATAATGTGTTCCATGTCTCTATGCTAAGGAAGTATATTCACGATCCGAGTCACGTGGTCGAGTACAAACAGCTAAGAGTCCGTGCTGATTTGACTTACGATGAAAGGCCGATCAAGATCGTCGACAGAAAGGATGAGAATGTGAGAAAGCGGTTGGTTCCTTATGTGAAAGTACAGTGGAGCAACCATACCGAAAGGGAAGCAACATGGGAACTAGAGAACGAGATGCGCGAATTGTATCCCGACCTGTTTTCCAACTAAGGTACGTTAAGTTTGGGGACAAACTTCTTTTAAGGGGGTAAGAATGTAAGAACCCGAAAAAAATTTTAGACTTTTAATTTAATTATTTTTATTAGAAAATAATTAATGTAATTACAATTATTAACTAACATTTAATAATTGGGCTATTAAATGTTAAATGAATGGGTTGGATGATTTAATCAAGATTGGGATAGGTAAATGGGCTTGTGAAGTAAAAGGGGCCCAAGGAGGTAATACCCAAATATAAATAACCAAAACCCTTTCTTAATTTTCCATAACCCTCATAATTTACAAAGAAAAATAAAAACCCTAAACCTAAACCTAAGGGGCAGCAGCCGCAAGGAGGGAGGAAAACGGCCGAGCTCTTGATCTTTTTTGATCAATTCTTCTAAACGAAAAATCAAGGTAATGAAAAATCCTAAATCCTAGTTTTTGTTTCATTCAATTCGGAGTAATATTGAATTAGTTATGATTTTTTGAAGATTTAAAATTATGTTGTTCTTGGATGATTATTTTTAGGGTTTTAAATGTTAAATCTTGGGGTTAAATGAATTGATTGATGATTATAATGATGGGAAAATCTAGGTTTAAAGATTAGGAGTATAACCTAATGTTGAATCTTAAATCTTGAATAGTAAGATTATGAAATTCAAAGTATTAAGTTGTAAAAGCCCTAAGTATGTTCTTGAGTTGAATTAAGTTACTATGTTATTATTCTTGGATGAAAAGAAGGAACAAAAAAAATAATATTTGGGCGTCTTATGGTTCAGCCGAGTGACAGTAGGGTATTTAGGTATGTTTGGGTTGAAATTGTTAAGTTTTTGGGTTATTTTAAAAGGTTACAGTTAAGTTTCCAACAGAAAAAAGGGCTAAACTAAATAGTTATAAGCTGAAACCATTAGAATTCTAACTGTACAGTCAGGAATTAGATGGAGAACTTAACTGAAGGACTAAACTGTAAAGTTTAAAGCTGCAGAAGGACCAAACTGTAATTAATTAGAAGTTGAGGGACTATTCTGTAATTAATTGAAAGTCAAGGGACTAATTCATAAATACTTAAAAGTTGAAGGACTGTTTTGCAAATATTTAAAAGTTGAAGGATTGTTTTGCAAATATTTAAAAGTTGAAGGACTGTTTTGCAAATACTCATAAGTTGAGGGACTGTTTTGCAAATACCTAAAAGATGGAGGACCTTTTAGTAATTAACCAAAAGTAGAAGGGCTTAAGTGGAAATCCTAAAAGAGGAAAGTTTACTTTAGAGTTAAGATGTATGAAAAGGATAGAAAAGGGAACAACCCTAAATAAAATCCATCTATAATTAGGGAATTACAAGTCCAAGAATAAGGAAATTCCCAAATATGGAAAGTTTTCAAAAATAGAAACTTTTCAAACTTAGAAGATTACTAAATAAAGAAAAGAAAGAAGTTAAATTATAACGCATAAGGGTTAACTAAGTAGAGATAGTTAACGACAAATGCGAAATACTAAGTTACTCTTACGTGGTTGTAGATACGCACGGGAAGAGCTGTTCAAGGAACTAGACCAAGGTAAGGGATTACGTTCCTTTACTGTATTTGAATTCTTTTCCATTGGAACTCCTATACCTTCTTGATATAATTAGACTATCAAATGACATGATAGTTATTTGCAAATAATCTGCGTTATTGAACGTTACTTGGAAATATCTATATTTGTGATAATGTTGTTGTTCACAGAATATCTGAAGTTTGAAACTTGTCATATGCATACTTGTACCTATGTATGCTTCCTCGTTCTAGCATGTTTGTGGAACCACTTACTTGCTTAGAATGGACATGCCCAGTTAGAAAAGGCATTGTCAGAACTTGTCTAGTTAGAAAAAGACTTGTTCTTATTAGGGATTGCATGAGTGATCACATGCCTTCTCTCAGGAATTGTCTGATTACAAGGGCAATTCTAGACCCCGAGCATATATGTGTGACAGTACCATATATGTTTCGACCCGCACTAATGGCTTGATGAAGCTAGGTGTATTAAATTGTACCTTTGGCATTGAGGTTATAATGTACGTTGGAATTGACGGAATTTGTGTGAATCCCTTTGAATCGTAGTGCCATAATCCTTTGAAGATAATCTTAAATATTGTTTTGACTGTATTGTACCGCAGTCTATTATAAAGTTAAATTAGCCTATCCTTGTATTGGATTATTGAAGTGTTCATTCTGGTCGTCTCTTCTTAGTACCCGAAGAGACATCGTATGAACTTACTGAGCAATCGTTCGCTCACCCTTTCTCCCTTAAATTTTTTCTTTCCAGGTTCTAAGTAGAAGGGAATCGGATTGGTCGCGAGAAGGGCGACGCTTGGAGAATAATTAGGATTATTGAATAATTAGTTTATTTTCATTTGGTTGTAAGTACATTAATGGCTAGTGTGATTTTACTAGCTGAGACAATAAGTATTTATTTTCGCTTCCACATTTATTAAGTTATTTATGGTATTTAATGACATTTATGATGTAATAGGGTTTTGTGGGTGGAAACCCTAATATTTTGAAGTTCTATTTAATGCCATTGAATGCTCATTTATGTATGAAAAATTAGGGGTGTTACACTGCAAAACTCCCTTCTCTTCAATTTCCTTAGTATTCCGGCCATCCTCCATTTTTTCCGGTGACAACCTTTTCAATCCAAATCACATTGTCCGGCCATTCACCAATTTTTTCTGGCAACCCTTTTCACCTGAGCTGCACTTGACCTCAAATCTGTACCATTATCGTCAAATTGAAACCTAGATCTACGAATCTGGTGATATCTCTCGCCGAAATTATGGGTCGGCCATTGTTGACCGATTTTTCTTTTGTTGGTCGGCCATGGCTGATCGATTTTTTTAAAAAAATCAGCCGGGTGTAAGCGATTTGTTTTTTAAAAAATCAGCCGGGTGTGACCGATTTTTTTAAACAAAATCAGCCGGGTGTGGCCGATTTTTGAAAAATATTCAGTCAGGTGTGGCCGATTTTTGCAAAAGAGGAAATTTCGGAAAAAAATGAAGTTGGCTGAAATTTATGGAGAAATGTGTGTGTGGCTGTGTGTGTGTGTGAGAGAGAGAGAGAGGGCTGCTCAAAAATTAATACTGCGTCATGTCCTTCTGGCTGCTCAACTTATTTGTTTTTCCATTTTTTTTTGTGTTATTTACTACGTCCCATAATTGTAAATCTCAATTTCAATTTTATTTCATCTCAAAATTAATATTGCGTCTATAAATAAAAAATGTGACGTAGTGTATTTAGTTTAGGGCTGCTCAAAATTAATATTGCGTCAATATTAACAATAATGTATTTAGTTCAGGGCTGAGGACAACTCTATTTAAAAATAAATGATTGCTCAAAGTATCTTAGCTCTATTCTCATGTCAAAACGATGTATGTACCAATATAACATGCCAAAATATTTGAATTTTTTTTCCTTAATTACAAAAGTTCGACAGGTACTGGCTGAATTTTTTCAAGAAGTTCGGCCGGTAGTGGCTGAACTTTTTCAAAAGTTTGGTCGGGTGTGGCTGAACTTTTTCAAGAAGTTCGGCCACTACTGGCCGAACTTTTTTTTGTTTTTCAGCCGGGTGTGGCCGAATATTTTTTGTTTTTTTGGTCGGGTGTGACCAATTCTGGGCAAAAAATCATCAAACTCTGGCCGAATTTTTGCCACAAAAATCGAATATTAAAGACAACAATTTAACATATTTATATGGTTAGTAAGTGAAAAAGTATACTCCCTCCGTCCCACGTGAATGCAAATTTATTTCTATTTTGGTCCGTCCCACGTAAATGCAAACTTCCCAAAATGGCAAAAAATATTCACCATTCCACCCACTCATTCTCTCTCCTACTTCACTTTTACACTCACAACATTCTCTTTTCTCACTATTCCTCCCACTCATTCTCTCTCCTATTTAATTTTTCATACTCACAACATTTAACTTTTTCTCTTTCTTACATCACTTTTCCTTAATTCTCACACACAAAAAGTTAGTTTGCAATCACGTGGGACGGAGGGAGTATAGGAATGAGATTAACATTGAGTTTTAAAAAGGAAATATATAAAAATGGGTGAATGAATTTAAGGGTATTAGAGTAATTTCATTCTATTGGCTATTTTGAAATTTTAAAGTTACGGGTTTACTCAACAATTTTACGGGTCTATATAACAATTCTCTTTTTGCATCCTTTTGTTGGAGAAAAGTACCTTTTGATCCTTAAACTATTTTATTTGGGACCTTTTAGTCCTTAAACTATTTTCTAAGTCTTTTTCATCCTTGAACTATTTTAATTGGGACCTTTTAGTCCTTCCGTTAAAACTTTCGTCCATTAACCGTTAATTGGGACATTTTCGTAAAGAGTTCTATAGGCCAGTGACCTTTTAGATACTTAACTCCGTTGTAAAACTATTTCTTTATTTTATTTTTTACAAATTTGAACATTCATTTAGGAACGGAGGAATAAACAAAAATGTAAAAATATTGAACAGTACGTTTATTTTGAAACTATTTTTTCATTTGCAAATTTGAACATTCACTTAGGGACGGATGAGTTGCAAAAAAAAAAATAAAAAAAATAGCAAAATTTTGAACAGTATATTCATTTGGAGCTATTTTTTTTTTTCAAATTTAAACATTTAGGGACGGAGGCGTAAAAATAAAGTAATTTTGAACAATTGTTGTATTTTTAGCTTATTGGGTTCAACAAATTACTTTGTTTTTGGCTACGCACCTCCGTTCCTAAATGTTCAAATTTGAAAAAAAATAGTTCCAAAATGAATATACTGTTCAAATTTTTACTTTGTTTTTTTTTCTACTCATCCGTTCCTAAGTAAATGTTCAAATTCGCAAATGAAAAAATAGTTTCAAAAGAACGTACTGTTTAACATTTTTTTTTTTTACTCCTCCGTCCATAAATGAATGTTCTAATTTACAAAAAAAAATAAAAAAATACATCATTAAAAAAAATACACATAACAAGTGCATCATTATTTTATTTTATATTTCGTCACAATGGTTTATCGCACTTAGGTTTTATTATCAAAACATTATTACTTTACCAAATTAAGTATTAAATTTATTTTGTAATAAATATTTTAAAATTGTTCAATTCCTAAATTTTAGTTACTGTTTTGGAAATAATTTCTTAATATATGTTAAAGAATTGCAAGGAAAAATATTTATTGAATCAAACCTTCAATTCTAAGTCAAAAGTCACACACACACACACACACACACACACACACACACACACACACACACACACATATATATATATATATATATATATATATATATATATATATATATATATATATATATATTAAGGGTCCTATATTCAATTTATCTTTACTATAAATTGTATTTTATATATATACACTAGTAAAAGCCCGTGTCCGATATTTTTACATTTTTTTTACTCCTCCGTCCCTAAATGAACTAGTCAGTAACTCGTCGATACTCGACGGACATAATGAATCTAATAATTAAATATTATAAAAATAACATGGTGAAATTATATCTCTATGACTCAACCTGAAAATATTCAATATAAGATTCTTAATATTCTTAGTAATAAAAATATTATACACATTTTGTCTCAAAGTAAGTAAGGTTTCTATTTCGTCATTTTTTAACGTTCATCCTAGAGTAAAGTTTTAAAATGGAAAATAATGACAATTTTTGCCATTATCATGTAATTACAAAAAAACCACAACATAACGTACATACTTCGTATTTCAATTAACTTGAATCATAAATAGTGTTTTTGATAATTAAGTCTTCAAGCCACTCAAACTGTTTGCCCACTTTTTTTCTTAATAAGCGTGCAATATGACTGCAACATTCTTATTCCAAAATGAAAGAAGTATCACTTAAAATATTAAACTATACAAATTATACCAAAAGCTAATTTATACTTTAATGGATGCACATAGTAGAGATTAATTTTGTATCACATAAACAAATATAGATTCAGAATTACCTCACAAAATATGATTCACTAAACATAAAAGTGTTACTTATTCATGAATTGAGGTTTTTTAAACGTGATTGTATCTTTTAGTAGTATATAAAAAACTAAATGCCTAGAGTACATTGTTTAATATAATAATATTTATATTTCAAAATGAATGACCAAAATATTTTAAATTTATCGTTAATCAAGAAAAAATTAGAAACATAATTTGGTTTTTCATTTTGGGACGGAGTATACTTTTTCTAAAAAGAGACCTTGACAACGATGTAATGCTTAGGATCATATTTGATCAATTTCATTAAAAAAAAAAAAGAAACATGTTTGATCAACACACAGAAAAAAGAATCAAGATAATTACCTAAGTTAAAAATCACAACAAAAAATATTCTTAAAAACTATAATTGAGATGATCAAATTAAATAATACTCCCTCCGTCCCGGCCGAAGTATCCCAAGTTTCCTTTTTGGGCTTCCCATTTAAAATGTCTCATTCCTAAAAAGGAAAGTTTTTATTATTTTTATATTCTTCCTACCCCACTCACTCTCTCTCCTACTTTACTTTTACACTCACAACATTCTCTCTCTTAACTATTTCTCTCACTCATTCTCTCTCCTATTTAATTTTTCATACTCACAACATTTAACCTTTTTCTCTTTCTTACATCACTTTCCTTAATTCTCGTGCAATTGTCCTTTTGGAACACTTCGGCCGGGACGAAGGGAGTACTAAGGGAATGATAGAATCGATTTAAATTTGTCCGTGGAGGTTTAGCTTTTAATGGCCATAATGCGGAGAATGAAAAATTAGGATAATGAAGTTAGCTTTGTTGGACTTTGGTTGCTTGTCTTCTTTGCGAGATCATGCTCGGCACGGACTTAAACACAATTTTTTTATCATCACCAAGTATCACTTAGTACACTTGATAGAAATTAGGAAATCACAAATACTCGTATCTTTTTTGTTGAGTATTTTATTAATCAAGCCTTAAACCATCAAGAAGGCAGGCTCAAATGGCATACAAACCGAGTTAATATGCATTAGAAATTGGTTATAACATCTAACAACCCAATATACATTAAGGTTAGTAAACAACATTAAATGTTAGTAAAGCACTGATATTTCTATCCTAAGAATAATAGCTCGTTAGAAATTGAAATATCATTTAATTATTAATCATTATTGGAACTATGCAGCACAAATTTAATTTGAAAAAAAAAATTGGATTTGAGAGAAAAAAGAAAGATAAACGTGGAAGAGTCAGATGCGCGAAAATGTATGCAAAAGAATGATAGATACAAATGAATTATAGTGATTTCTGGTTATAAAAAGAGATTAAGTTCTAGGACTATTACTTTCAAAAGACTTTCATTAGATGATAATTTTCAAATTTTAAATTTAAACTAATAAAATATACTGATTTGATAAGCTGAAAATAATAAATATAATCTGATAATATGATTTGGAAATCTTACTTAAAAAGACTTACAAAGATGATAATTTCAAAATTTAAAATTTAAATTAATAAAATATACTGATATGATAATCTGATATGGGGATAATGGATAATGATACTTCATCTATCTCTAATTGAATGACCATTATTGTCCCAAAATAAATGTTCTTTAAATTTTTTGATTTAATTTTTTTTCATAATTCATTATATTTTTACAAATCTAAAATTTTGAAAATGAATTAAAAGAATGTTTATTATTTTTTCTAGATTAAAATTAAATTTTTTAAAATGATTCTTAAATTTTGAAAAAAATCATTCATTTTCGGATGGAGAGAATAATACAATTTAAACAAATTAAATTTAATCCAATAAAATAAACTAATCAAATAATCTAAAATCTAATATGGGGGATAATGATAAGAGAAATCAGTCCATGCTCCAAGACAATATTTCTACTTTCTACCACCATCACATTCTTTCGAATGAAGTAGTTGAACCGCTGTAGTTTGAATTTATTACGTTTAAAACTATTTTGTTTGGATTTAAAAGCTAAAATTTTAAATCAAAATCTAAAATAAAACTCTTCATTGAATGTGACACATGGCAGCTAATAATTGGTGAACATAGAGCTGACTTGGAATTTCACGTGGCGAACTGTATGTTCTTGAAATATTTCTGCTTTTATATACTCCCTCCGTCCCACTCCAAGTGTCACTTTTTACCCAAAATGGCGTCCCATTTGAAGCGTCACATTTCCTAAAAAGGAAATGTTTTATTAATATTCTATTATCCCATCCACTATTCCCTCCACTAATTCTCTATCCTCTACACTCACAACACTTTTTAAATTCACTATTTCCTCCACTAATTCTCTCTCCGATTTTTAAATTACACTCACAACATTTTTTCTTCCCCTTTTTTTCCTTAATTTGTGTGCCACCCCTAAAAGGGTGACACTCTTGGTGGGACGGAGGGAGTATTATATAGATTGAATGACCATTATTGTCTCAAAATAAATGTTCTTTTAAATTTTTTGATTTAATTTTTTTTCATAATTCACTATAATTTTACAAATTTAAAATTTTGAAAATGAATTAAAAGAATGTTTATTATTTTTTCTAGATTAAAATTAAATTTTTTAAAATGATTCTTAAATTTTGAAAAAAAAAATCATTCATTTTAGGATGGAGAGCATAATACAATTTAAACAAATTAAATTTAAACCAATAAAATAAACTAATCTAATAAACTAAAATCTAATATGGGGGATAATGATAAGAGAAATCAGTGCATGCTCCAAGACAATGTTTCTACTTTCTACCACCATCACATTCTTTCGGATGAAGCAGTTGAACCGCTGTAGTTTGAATTTATTACGTTTAAAAATATTTTGTTTGGATTTAAAAACTAAAATTTGTGTTTAAATCAAAATCTAAAATAAAACTCTTCATTGAAAGTGACACGTGGCGGCTAATAATTGGTGAACATAGAGTTGACTTGGAATTTCACGTGGCGACCTGTATGGTCTTGAAATGTTTCCGCTTTTATATATTATATAGATTGAATGACCATTATTGTCTCAAAATAAATGTTCTTTAAAATTTTTTGATTTAATTTTTTTTCATAATTCATTATATTTTTACAAATCTAAAATTTTGAAAATGAATTAAAAGAATGTTTATTATTTTTTCTAGATTAAAATTAAATTTTTTAAAATGATTCTTAAATTTTGAAAAAAATCATTCATTTTAGGATGGAGAGAATAATATAATTTAAACAAATTAAATTTAATCCAATAAAATAAACTAATCTAATAATCTAAAATCTAATATGGGGGATAATGATAAGAGAAATCAGTGCATGCTTCAAGACAATGTTTCTACTTTTTACCACCATCACATTCTTTCGGATGAAGTAGTTGAACCGCTGTAGTTTGAATTTATTACGTTTAAAAATATTTTGTCTGGATTTAAAAGCTAAAATTTTTGTTTAAATAAAAATCTAAAATAAAACTCTTCATTAAATGTGACATATGGCGGCTAATAATTGGTGAACATAGAGCTGACTTGAAATTTCACGTGGTGAGCTGTATGGTCTTGAAATGTTTATGCTTTTATATACTCCATCCGTCCCACGATAATCTATGAAATTTCCTTTTTGGGCGTCCCACAATAATCTATAACTTTTCTAAAATGAAAAGGAATCTTTACTATTCCCTCCACTCATTCTCTCTCTTACATTATTTTAATACTCACATCACCATTATAATTTACTACTCCCTTCGTCCCATTCGAAGTGTTCGAAAAGGACAATTGCACGAGAATTAAGAAAAGTGATGTAAGAAAGAGAAAAAAGTTAAATGTTGTGAGTATGAAAAATTAAATAGGAGAGAGAATGAGTGGGAGAAATATTTAGGAGAGAGAATGTTGTAAGTGTAAAAGTAAAGTAAGAGAGAGAATGAGTGGGGTAGGAAGAATATAAAATTAATAAAAACTTTCCTTTTTAGGAATGAGACATTTTAAATGGGATGCCCAAAAAGGAAATTTGGGACACTTCGGATGGGACGGAGGGAGTATTATCTCCACTCATTCTCTCTCCTATTTTATTTTCACACTCACAACACTTTCAATATAATACTTCCTCATTAATTCTCGTGCATTGGCAAAAGTCTATATTTCTATGGGACGGAGGGAGTATTATATAGATTGAATGACCATTATTGTCTCAAAATAAATGTTCTTTTAAATTTTTTGATTTAATTTTTTTTCATAATTCATAATATTTTTACAAATCTAAAATTTTGAAAATGAATTAAAAGAATGTTTATTATTTTTTCTAGATTAAAATAATTTTCTTTAAAATGATTCTTAAATTTTGAAAAAAAATCATTCATTTTAGGATGGAGAGAATAATAATATTTAAACAAATTAAATTTAATCCAATAAAACAAACTAATCTAATAATCTAAAATCTAATATGGGGGATAATGATAAGAGAAATCAGTACATGCTCCAAGATAATGTTTCTACTTTCTAC
This sequence comes from Adenophora triphylla var. japonica, assembly GCA_022495995.1. Classification (NCBI taxonomy): domain Eukaryota; kingdom Viridiplantae; phylum Streptophyta; class Magnoliopsida; order Asterales; family Campanulaceae; genus Adenophora; species Adenophora triphylla. The sequence goes on from JAFEMH010006972.1 coordinate 53,837, forward strand.
CACCATCATATCCTTTCGGATGAAGTAGTTGAACCGCTAAAGTTTGAATTTATTACGTTTAAAAATATTTTGTTTAGATTTAAAAGATAAAATTTGTGTTTAAATCAAAATCTAAAATAAAACTCTTCCTTGAATGTGACATATGGCGGCTAATAATTGGAGAACATAGAGCTGACTTGAAATTCCACGTGGTGAGCTGTATGGTCTTGAAATGTTTCTGCTTTTATATATTATATAGATTGAATGACCATTATTGTCTCAAAATAAATGTTCTTTTAAATTTTTTGATTTAATTTTTCTTCAAAATTCATTATATTTTTACAAATCTAAAATTTTGAAAATGAATTAAAAGAATGTTTATTATTTTTTTTAGATTAAAATTAAATTTTTTAAAATGATTCTTAAATTTTGAAAAAAATCATTCATTTTAGGATGGAGAGAATAATACAATTTTAACAAATTAAATTTAAACTAATAAAATAAACTAATCTAATAATCTAAAATCTAATATGGGGGGTAATGATAAGAGAAATCATTGCATGCTCCAAGACAATGTTTCTACTTTCTACCACCATCACATTCTTTCGGATGAAATAGTTGAACCGCTGTAGTTTGAATTTATTACGTTTAAAAATATTTTGTTTGGATTTAAAAGCTAAAATATGTGTTTAAATCAAAATCTAAAATAAAACTATTCATTGAATGTGACACATGGCGGCTAATAATTGGTGTACATAGAGCTGACTTAGAATTTCACGTGGCGACCTGTATGGTCTTGAAATGTTTCTGCTTTTATATATTATATAGATTGAATGACCATTTTTGTCTCAAAATAAATGTTCTTTTAAATTTTTTAATTTAATTTTTTTTCATAATTCATTATATTTTTACAAATCTAAAATTTTGAGAATGAATTAAAAGAATGTTTATTATTTTTTCTAGACTAAAATTAAATTTTTTAAAATGATTCTTAAATTTTGAAAAAAAATCATTTATTTTAGGATGGAGAGAATAATACAATTTAAACAAATTGAATTTAATTCAATAAAATAAACTAATCTAAAATCTAATATGGGGAATAATGATAAGAGAAACCAGTGCATGCTCCAAGACAATGCTTCTACTTTCTACCACCATCACATTCTTTCGGATGAAATAGTTGAACCGCTGTAGTTTGAATTTATTACGTTTAAAAATATTTTGTTTGGATTTAAAAGCTAAAATTTGTGTTTAAATCAAAATCTAAAATAAAATTCTTCATTGAATGTGACACATGGCGGCTAATAACTGGTGAACATAGAGCTGACTTGAAATTCCACGTAGTGAGCTGTATGGTCTTGAAATATTTCTGCTTTTATATATTATATAGATTGAATGACCATTATTGTCTCAAAATAAATGTTCTTTTAAATTTTTTGATTTAATTTTTCTTCATAATTCATTATATTTTTACAAATCTAAAATTTTGAAAATGAATTAAAAGAATGTTTATTATTTTTTCTAGATTAAAATTAAATTTTTTAAAATAATTCTTAAATTTTGAAAAAAAATCATTCATTTTAGGATGGAGAGAATATCTCAATTTAAATAAATTAAATTTAATCCAATAAAATGAACTAATCTAATAATCTAAAATCTAATATGGGGGATAATGATAAGAAAAATCAGTGCATACTCCAAGACAATGTTTCTACTTTCTAACATCATCACATTCTTTCGGATGAAGTAGTTGAACCGCTGTAGTTTAAATTTATTACGTTTAAAAATATTTTGTTTGGATTTAAAAGCTAAAATTTGTGTTGAAATCAAAATCTAAAATAGAACTCTTTATTGAATGTGACACATGACGGCTAATAATTGGTGAACATAGAGCTGACTTGGAATTCCACGTGGCGAGCTGTATGGTCTTGAAATGTTTCTGATTTTATATATAATATAGATTGAATGACCATTATTGTCTCAAAATAAATGTTCTTTTAAATTTTTTGATTTAATTTTTTTTTTCATAATTCATTATATTTTTACAAATCTAAAATTTTGAAAATGAATTAAAAGAATATTTATTATTTTTTCTAGATTAAAATTAATTTTTTTAAAATGGTTTTTAAATTTTGAAAAAAATCATTCATTTTAGAATGAAGAGAATAATACAATTTAAACAAATTAAATTTAATCCAATAAAATAAACTAATCTAATAATCTAAAATCTAATATGGGTGATAATGATAAGAGAAATCAGTGCATGCTCCAAGACAATGTTTCTACTTTTTACCACCATCACATTCTTTCCGATGAAGTAGTTGAACCGCTGTAGTTTGAATTTATTACGTTTAAAAATATTTTGTTTGGATTTAAAAGCTAAAATTTGTGTTTAAATCAAAATCTAAAATAAAACTCTTCATTGAATGTGACACATGGCGGCTAATAATTGGTGAACATAGAGCTGACTTGGAATTCCACGTGACGAGCTGTATGGTCTTGAAATGTTTCTGCTTTTATATATTATATATATTGAATGACCATTATTGTCTCAAAATAAATGTTCGTTTAAATTTTTTGATTTAATTTTTTTTTTCAAAATTCATTATATTTTTACAAATCTAATATTTTGAAAATGAATTAAAAGAATGTTTATTATTTTTACTAGATTAAAATTAAATTTTTTAAAATGATTCTTAAATTTTGAAAAAATCATTCATTTTAATACCTACAAAATTTTAAAATACACACTAAAAATACTACTTCTTTCGTTTCTAAATAAATGTCCAAATTTTATTTTAAAATACACACTTAAAATACTACTTCTTTCGTTTCTATATAATATATAAAAATATAAAATAAACTAATCTAATAATCTAAAATCTAATATGGGACATAATGATAAGAGAAATCAGTGCATACTCCAAGTCAATGTTTCTACTTTCTACCACCATCATATTCTTTCGGATGAAGTAGTTTAACCGCTGTAGTTTGAATTTATTACGTTTAAAAATATTTTGTTTGCATTTAAAAGCTAAAATTTGTGTTTAAATCAAAATTTAAAATAAAACTCTTCATTGAATGTAACACATGACGGCTAATAATTGGTGAACATAGAGCTGACTTGGAATTCCACGTGGCGGGCTGTATGGTCTTGAAATGTTTCTGCTTTTATATATTATATAGATTGAATGACCATTATTGTCTCCAAATAAATGTTCTTTTAAATTTTTTGATTTACTTTTTTTTCATTATTCATTATATTTTTACAAATCTAAAATTTTGAAAGTGAATTAAAAGAATGTTTATTATTTTTTCTAGATTAAAATTAATTTTTTTAAAATGATTCTTAAATTTTGAAAAAAATCATTCATTTTAGTACCTACAAAATTTTAAAATACGCACTAAAAATACTACTTCTTTCGTTTCTAAATAAATGTCCAAAATTTATTTTAAAATACACACTAAAAATACAACTTCTTTCGTTTCTATATAATATTTAAAAATATAAAATAAAATAATCTAATAATCTAAAATCAAATATGGGAGATAATGATAAGAGAAATCATTGCATGCTCCAAGACAACGTTTCTACTTTCTACCACCATCACATTCTTTTCGGATGAAGTAGTTGAACCGCTGTAGTTTGAATTTATTACGTTTAAAAATATTTTGTTTGCATTTAAAAGGTAAAATTTGTGTTTAAATCAAAATCTAAAATAAAACTCTTCATTGAATGTGACACATGACAGCTAATAATTGGTGAACATAGAGCTGTCTTGAAATTCCACGTGGCGAGCTGTATAGTCTTGAAATGTTTCTGCTTTTATTTATTACTCCCTCCGTCCCAGACCAAGAGTCCTACTTTCCTTTTTGGTCCGTCCCAGACCAAGAGTCCCTTTCCTTAAATGGAAAGTTTTCCATATATTTATACCCTTATCATCTCCATATATTTACAAAAAAACCATTACTATTCCTCCCACTCATTCTCTCTCCTATTAAATATTATTAACTTTTACATTCTCTCTCTTATTTCCTACCACACATTTAACTTTTACATTCTCTCTCATATTCCCTACCACACATTTAACTTTTACATTCTCTCTCCTAAAATTTTCTACCCACTTTTAAAAAATTTCTTAAGAAGCGTGAAATCCCCCCCGAGGACCCTTGGTCTGGGACGGAGGGAGTATATAGATAGATTGAAAGACCATTATTGTCTAAAAATAAATGTTATTTTAAATTTTTTGATTTAATTTTTTTTTCATAATTCATTATATGTTTACAAATATAAAATTTTGAAAATGAATTAAAAGAATGTTTATTATTTTTTCTAGATTAAAATTAATTTTTTTTAAAATGATTCTTATATTGGAAAAAAATCATTCATTTTAGTACCTACAAAATTTTAAAATACACACTAAAAATACTACTTCTTTCGTTTCTAAATAAATGTCCAAAATTTATTTTAAAATACACACTAAAAATACTACTTCTTTCGTTTCTATATAATATATAAAAATATAAAATAAACTAATCTAATAATCTAAAATCTAATATGGGGGATAATGATAAGAGAAATCAGTGCATGCTCCAACGCAATGTTTCTACTTTCTACCACCATCATATTCTTTCGAAGGAAGTAGTTGAACCGCTGTAATTTGAATTTATTACGTTTAAAAATATTTTGTTTGGATTTAAAAGCTAAAATTTGTGTTTAAATCAAAATCTAAAATAAAACTCTTCATTGAATGTGACATATGACGGCTAATAATTGGTGAACATAGAGCTGACTTGAAATTCCACGTGACGAGCTGTATGGTCTTGAAATGTTTCTGCTTTTATATATTATATAGATTGAATGACCATTATTGTCTCAAAATAAATGTTCTTTTAAACTTTTTGATTTAATTTTTTTCATAATTCGTTATATTTTTACAAACTAAAATTTTGAAAATGAATTAAAAGAATGTTTATTTTTTTTTCTAGATTAAAATTAAATTTTTTAAAATGATTATTAAATTTTGAAAAAAATTATTCATTTTTGGATAGAGAGAATAATACAATTTAAACAAATTAAATTTAATCCAATAAAATAAACTAATCTAATAATCTAAAATCTAATATGGGGGATAATGATAAGAGAAATAAGTGCATGCTCCAAGACAATGTTTCTACTTTTTACCACCATCACATTCTTTCGGATGAAGTAGTTGAACCGCTATAGTTTGAATTTATTACGTTTAAAAATATTTTGTTTGGATTTAAAAGCTAAAATTTGTGTTTAAATCAAAATCTAAAATAAAACTCTTCATTGAATATGACACATGGCTGCTAATAATTGGTGAACATAGAGCTGACTTGGAATTCCACGTGACGATCTGTATGGTCTTGAAATATTTCTGCTTTTATATATTATATAGATTGAATGACCATTATTGTCTCAAAATAAATGTTCTTTTAAATTTTTTTATTTAATTTTTTTTTTTCAAAATTCATTATATTTTTACAAATCTAAAATTTTGAAAATGAATTAAAAGAATGTTTATTATTTTTTCTAGATTAAAATTAAATTTTTTAAAATGATTCTTAAATTTTGAAAAAAATCTTTCATTTTAGTACCTACAAAATTTTAAAATACACACTAAAAATACTACTTCTTTCGTTTCTAAATAAATGTCCAAATTTTATTTTAAAATACACACTTAAAATACTACTTTTTTCGTTTCTATATAATATATAAAAGTATAAAATAAACTAATCTAATAATCTAAAATCTAATATGGGGGATAATGATAAGAGAAATCAGTGCATGCTCCAAGACAATGTTTCTATTTTTTACCACCATCACATTCTTTCGGATGAAGTAGTTGAACCGCTGTAGTTTGAATTTATTACGTTTAAAAATATTTTGTTTGGATTTAAAAGCTAAAATTTGTGTTTAAATCAAAATCTAAAATAAAACTCTTCATTGAATGTGACACATGGCGGCTAATAATTGGTGAACATAGAGCTGACTTGAAATTCCACGTGACGAGCTGTATGATCTTGAAATGTTTCTGCTTTTATATATTATATAGAATGAATGACCATTATTGTCTCAAAATAAATGTTCTTTTAAATTTTTTTATTTAATTTTTTTTTCAAAATTCATTATGTGAACATAGAGCTGACTTGAAATTCCACGTGGCAAGCTATATGGTCTTGAAATGTTTTTGCTTTTATATATTATATATATTGAATGAAAATTATTGTCTCAAAATAAATGTTCTTTTAAATTTTTTTATTTAATTTTTTTTTCATAATTCATTATGTGTTTACAAATATAAAATTTTGAAAATAAATTAAAAGAATGTTTATTATTTTTTCTAGATTAAAATTAAATTTTTTAAAATGATTCTTACATTTGAAAAAAAACATTCATTTTAGTACCTACAAAATTTTAAAATACACACTAAAAATACTACTTCTTTCGTTTCTAAATAAATGTCCAAAATTTATTTTAAAATACACACTAAAAATACAACTTCTTTCGTTTCTATATAATATATAAAAATATAAAATAAACTAATCTAATAATCTAAAATCTAATATGGGGGATAATGATAAGAGAAATCAGTGCATGCTCCAAGACAATGTTTCTACTTTCTACCACCATCATATTCTTTCGGATGAAGTAGTTGAACAGCTGTAGTTTGAATTTATTACGTTTAAAAGTATTTTGTTTGCATTTAAAAGCTAAAATTTGTGTTTAAATCAAAATCTAAAATAAAACTCTTCATTGAATGTAACACATGGCGTCTAATAATTGGTGAATATAGAGCTGACTTGAAATTCCACGTGGCGAGCTATATGGTCTTGAAACGTTTCTGCTTTTATATATTATATAGATGTTCAAATTTATAAAAAATAAAAAAAAAATAGTTTCACAACGGAGTTAAGTACCTAAAAGGTCACTGGCCTATAGAACTCTTTACGAAAAGGTTCAATTAACGGTTGATGGACGAAAGTTTTAAGGGAAGGATTAAAAGGTCCCAATTAAAATAGTTCAAGGATGAAAGGCTTAAAAAATAGTTTAAGGACTAAAATGTCCTAATTAAAATAGTTTAAGGATCAAAAAGGTACAATTCTCCCTTTTGTTGGGAACAAGGTTAGTGTTTTGATCCCTCCTTATAGACAATCTAACACATTGATGCAAGAAATGTGTATTTGAATTAGACTTTTTAGTCTTATACCCTACCATATACAAGACCTGTGAGTCTTTAGCTAAAATACATAGGTGTTGACATTAAAACTTTTCTTGACGCGATCCTCAGTTTCAACTTCAAGACTTTGAAAAACACGTACGCAAAATGGAGATAAAAGTAAAATGTGACTGCATACATAAATTTCAGTGTGAATACGCAACATGTCATACGTTTGAAATGTTTTGCAACATGTCGTATGTTTGAAATGTTTTGCTTGCATTAATGATACCTTAGATTAAATATAGTTAGTCAACTTAAATGCTCATATGGTGCAGCAATTCTAAGACCTGCTTTTTTTTTAAAGACAGTTTTTCTTTGACGAAATCTTTTGGAAATCTGTTTTTTTTTCTTCATAAATGGGTCTGGTAAATCAACTTATTAGGATTTCCATTTCAAAGTTAACTTTTCATTGCAATTTAATGTGTCTAGACGTTAACATTATTCAAAATTATGTTCGATTTGAAAAATTAAGTTTTCGTTACAATATAATATGAGCTTCGTTGGGTTTTAACATGATTCGAAAATGTCTTGCTTGATCATCAGATAGGAACATGGAACTGTGTATGCAGACAGGTCGGTGCACTATTTTTATCTCCTAAAAACATGGCTGAGAGGGATATCATTATAACTCAATCCTAATCTATTTGGGTAGCAAAAAACAAATTAATCGTACATGATATGCTCTAACTGTTAGATTGACAAAGTATCCCAGTAACAGATTTATCGTATAGGTGTCTGATCATTGGAGGAGATTATAGACTTTCACAAATCTATTTTTCCATTCTTTTCATGTTTAACCGCTAGTTATGTTTGCATTCATGCAAGTGTTTGTGTGCAGCTTGAAATGCAAAAAGAAAGGCTCGTTTAAAGCACACATCGATGAAAGATGGATTCTACGAATGGCTACTACAACTGGAAGCTATCTCTTCACCTCGTATCAGAAGCTTTTGCAGTTTACTTGGTCTGACATTGGTAAGTCCACTTGAAAAAATGCTAGCATTCTGTAAACAGTGTTCATTTCATTCAATATACTGGTACACATTGACATTCTGACATGCTGACATTGGTTTATACTACTAGATCTACTGAACCAACGTGCTGAAACTGACATTCATTTATACAGTTAGTGAATGTGTTAGGACATTAATTATACATGTTTGCAAGGTCATTTGACAACCTCTGGCAGCCTGTCACTATTCATATATACAATTAGTAGCATTACCCCTACTAATGTGTTCTAGTCACATAAGATTGCTGTTATACAATAGCTTATATTCAGAAATTCATTGCATAGAAAAAAAATAAAGAATGGAATGGTATTTACGGTATAAGACACTTACAATTGGTAACTACACAAAAAGGGATGTACACTTTTTTAGGTTGATTCTGAGAGTTGGTCCGTAATTCTCAAATGCCCGGAAAAGATCAATATTGCTCATAAAAGATCAGCGAGGACTGTGAAGCATGCTGAAAGCACTTTCTGAGGTATACGCTCCAAAAGTATCGCTGTAAGGAGGCAGAGATACAGTATAAAGGTCTGACTCCTGTCTCTCAAGCATTAAGCTCCTCGTTTCTTCATGACCATATTGATTACCAGCCCACGGATGTTTAGCAAGCTTCCTTAAACCTTCGAGCTCCATAGCCACTTCCTTCATCGTAGGCCTATCCTCACTTCTTTGGTTAAGACATCTCTTCACAAGCTCAGCCACTGCTTGAAGCTGTTCAATACTCCCCTCCCTAACTACTCGAGGCTCAAGAATTTCAAACAAACATTTCTGCTTCATAGAAGTAACAAAATGTGTGGCTAGATTTCTTTCTTCCGGGATTCTTTCCCCACCAAGAACCTTTTGACCCGTTAAAAGCTCTGCAAGAACCACCCCAAAACTGTAAACGTCGCTCTTATCAGTTAACTGGCTAGTATGGAAATATTCAGGATCCAAATACCCTAACGTCCCTTGAACTAAAGTAGTTACTTGATAATGATCCAACGGAACTAGCCTTGAAGCACCGAAATCTGAAATTTTTGTGGTGTAATTTTCATCTAATAATATATTAGGAGACTTCACATCTCTGTGTATAATGGGCATGGAAGCTGCAGAGTGAAGATAAGCAAGTGCACCGGCTGCTTCTGCAGCAATCCTTAATCTGTTGTCCAAACACAGCCAAGCGGCCCCACCTGGTTGAGTATGAATATGGTGGCAAAGTGTATCGTTCGAAACAAATTCGTAAACTAGTAAAGGCACTTCGTCTTCCAAACAACACCCGAGTAATTTCACTACATTCCGGTGGTTAATTTGGGTAAGAATAATCACCTCGTTAATGAACTGCTCTGTTTGACTCCCATCCAAAATTCTTGACTTCTTGATTGCAACTGTACGTTTGTCCGGTAACATTCCTTTGTAGACGATCCCATAACCACCCCGTCCTAGGATCCTATGTTCGGCGTAGTTTTCAGTGGCTTTCTCCAACTCTTCGACTGTAAAAACTTTAACGGATTCAACACTGCTCCCTTTTGAAGTAATTTTTTGTTTCAAGAACAACCCACCATTTTGCTCAAAGAATTTTTCTCTTCTTGTATTGAGTTTCCTTTTCTTGATTCCATAATATATCCAAGCCGATCCTACAATTAGAGAGAACACCCCAATTCCAATACCTACATGTAGTTTACATAAGACTTAAATAAATCATCCCCAGAAAAAAAAAGGTCAAATTTTCAAACATTGACTCCTAATCAGAGTCTGAGATAGTTGTCTGCAAATATTGATCTTTTGATCTTTCTTTACAGGTTGCAGAGAAGTGAACTTACCTAAAGAGTATTTGAGTACCGGGAACTGTGACTTTTGAGCAACACAACCTTTCCCGGTTTTCCAACCATTATCTACGTACCCTTGTGGACATGAACACCGGCTTCCGTTTCTCCAGCCATCTCCAATGTACCCGTGTGGGCACGAGCACATATACTTTCCCGGAGTATTGATGCATCTCCCTTCTTCGCAAGCGTTGTTATTTGAATCTTCACATTCATTGATATCTATCAAAAATAGCACCACAACACATTCGAGCTTAGATATTCACTATATTATTAGAATAAACTAATCTTTTGGCGAAAGAAAGAAGAGAGCTAATATTTCCACCCCTTTTCTAATGAGTTCACCCCTCTTCATGCTTTAATCTATTGTACTGTGCGACAGATTAAATTATAAAAAGCGGTGAACTCAACAGAAGGAGGGGTGGAAATATTAACTTTCAAGAAAGAACTTAGTAAGAATTACCTTGGCAACCTGGATACAGGTATGGATTTCCTTCATACCCTGAATTGCATAAGCAAATATACCCTCCATTGTCACCCCTTCTGGAGTTGACACACATACTATTGTCTTGGCAGATGACGGTGTTATCCTTTTCAGCATCAGCGCAGCTCAGATTCCCAATCGCCCAATCAAGAACAATCGGAACACTAGCCAAAGTCCTTTTCTCAAACTCCGGATCAGTAAAATCCGACAGCCCCTGAAAGGTAAACTTGTTCTCCTCACCAAGAAACGCATAACTACAAGGATCAAAAGACCGGACAGAAGTGTCATTTGACCAATGATCGGGGTGAGTATTGTAATAATTCCGACCCCTCGGAATCGACGTCTGACAGCAACCAATTCCCGAGCAGCTGCCAGATGTCACTTCCTCAGAGTTGAAGCAGAGGGAAAGACAGCCAGTAGCTATGCTACGAACGTTGTCTTCCCCTCTAATGACAGCATAATCATTGCAGCCAATGACTGTAAACTTGTTCTTGTCCGAGAACGTGTATGATGAGTTGACCAAGTTTGACCAAACCGTCTTATTATGAGTCATGTAGCCTGTGTCATTGTAGCATCTCTTGGCTATAGAGTTGGCTACACGTAATTCCGAGTTTGATATGTTGTAGACTTGAATGCTTGGATCGGTGTAGCGTAAGAAGGCTCTGGGAGGGTTGAAAGAAGTGTTGCAGGTGATGTCGAATAACGGGTTAACCGAACAGTTTGTTCCGATCCCGATTCCGAACGGGTACGACACTCGTTAGTTCTCCACACTTGTGCGCGACAGTGTGGATAAACTGTGTTATTGGTAGCTAAGACGGTAGCTACCAAGAACAGTGTAAGCGCCAGAGAAAGAGGCCAAATGAGTATGATTCTGGGCATGTTTGTGGAGTTGAAGGGTACAACAAGAATAGTGTTTAGGCAATTTCTTGTGGTGTTTTTGATTATAAAGATGATGTAAGTGGCAGAGTTGTGATTCTTGTAGTGTATGGAGGTAAAGTGGGGGATATGGGAGTTTCTAGGTAGATTCCTTTGCTTAATATGTCAACTATCTTCAACTACTTTGTTACATTTTTCAAAGATTTAGAGAATTTGAATACAAGTAATAATGTAAAACTTCTATGCCACGTTTTTTGGTTTAATTCAAGATGGGGTCTAGAAAGGGTTGGTTTGAAATTGTTATGTTGACTTTGACTAACTTACTAGTTGAGTATCAAGTGCAAAGTTGATTTTTTTTTTTCTTGGATTTAGACTGAAACCGGATACCTTGGAAAAAGTTGATTTTTTTAGGCAGATCTTCCGGGTCTAACCACGATTCGCGACTTAACCAAACCAAGTTATTAGACATGTTAAATTTTCCAAACAAACATGAGTGGTTTGTTTTTTTATTGAATACGTAAATCATACATTCACCTGACGCTTGATCTGATTTATGTTGTAAATGATGCAAAATCATTGAATCATTAACGGTATTCATAATATACAAAAACGGTTCAAAAGATTTCATTTCCCAGCCCCAAAAACCCTATGCATGGACTATTTCAGCATGATGAAGCAATTTATGACAATTATTTCACAAATGATTGGGGTCTTTGTAGTGAGAGTTTTGGTTTATTAAATTGGTCCAAAGTCATAATGAAGAATGAAATGCGATAAGTCTTACGTTTGTTTTGCGACTAGTATTCCTAGTTGATGGAGATAGAAGCTTCCATTTTAAAATAATCTCTCCGTCCCAAAATGTTTGTCCCATTTGACTTTTTTTTTGAACTTTGACCACAAATTTATGAGAGATTAATCATGTTCATGAAATTCTAAAAGTTGTTGTTGATAATATTATTAATGGTGAATCAATAGGAATTTTTAGAATTTCATGAACATAATTAAATTGTCATATATTTGTGGTCAAAGTTCAACAAAAAAGTCAAATGGGACAAACATTTTGGGACGGAGGGAGTATATCATTGTGCCTTGAAACTAAAATTTAAAAGATCAAATTAATTTTATTAGTTTAACATGCCCATTTTATATTATTTCAAAAAAAAAAAAATGCCCATTTTATTTGACATTGTTGGAAAAGAATATGAACAAATAGATTAAAATTTTAAGAAGAAATTTAGTCTCAAAATAAACATCGCACCCTAATTTTTTTGTCTAACTTAATTGATTTGACCAATATTTAGTGAAAAATTAATTATTTTCATAGATTTCTAAAAATAGTTATAATAATGATTTTACTAGTGTATTAAAAATTATTAGTATTGCACCTTTTGCGTTGCACGGTTTATATTTTTACAAAACTTTATTTACATATTAATTTATTTCATGTGAATATAGTCACATAATTATAATAATTAATTATGAGTACAAAATAAATAAAATAAATCAAGTAAATAACATAATATATATTATAAATTTCTGAAAACTTTTTTTTATACAAAAACATTGTCCGTTGACTGTTTGCAAATGCCATCTCTATCATCATCGCATATCAAAATTCGAATCCCTTTCGAATTCGTAACTTTAGATAAAGTTACATAAAATTGATTATCACTAAATACCAGCTTCTTCAAAAAAGAAGACTAGAGCCGTCAATACGGGATAACAAGACGAGACGGGACGACACTAAGTTGTCCCGCGACTAAAACGAAACGGGAGGAATTTTCGCAGGACTAAAATATTCCGTCCCGTCCCAAATCTATTGCGGGACAAGTTGGTGGGTGAACAACGAATAGAGTGGTGGCGCATGGTGGAGAAAAGGATGAGGGGCGGACAGAGAAGAAGGGGAGCCAAAGATGGGGAAAGCTGCTCAGCAAACAAAGAGCTATCAGAAGGTAGAACAAAAGGCTAACATTTTGGGTAATTTATGCTTGTAAAATAAAAGTTGCAAAGGTTGTTCTGGACAGTATGAATGGTACCCACAAACAGTAACACATTCCAAATGTCTCAAAGGTTGTTCTGGGAAGGAATCCATAATATAAAAGTTATACCATAAAAATTGAAGCATGCTCAAAGCAGATAACTAAATAAAGTTGATCACTAAATCAATTCAGTAACTTGAGCAAACCTCTTGAAGCAAACTTCAACCTATTCAGAAGACTCACGTTAGACAAAGATTGACCCTAATTCTTATTTATTGACATTACATATGACACCCTTATTGAAAATTGTTTTCTTTGAAATTTGAATGGCAATCTTGGATCAAAAGGCGTAAGCGATATTCTTGAAATAAAAACATTACAACAAGAATCTCCATTTGACAAAACTTGTCCTTCTAAAATATGATTACAATCTTGTAATAATAAATCTTGCCCCATTGCATAATCCAAGAGAATGATCTTTATCACAAAGCAACATAACATGATTTCCAACCTTTAAACTTAATTCATGATTGGAAACTTCAAAACATTTAATTTCGCTTAAGAACTCAGGGTATGAATATCGTTCAACATTCCAACATTTCGATCTGATTGACATGGAAAATCTGAGCTCAAATATATTTCCTCTTTGATTTGTTAATCAAAACCATATATTCATTGATCGAATGAACCACATCTAGAGTTGGGCCCAAAATCGCACTCTTTTCAATATATGATGAATCATCATTATCTTTTTCAAATTCTGGACAAGTACTTTTCACAATTGTTGAAATCTGATCTTCCAAATCCTTGATTAAAAAAAATTCATCGAGAATATCTAAAGAAGGAATGCTATCATTTGGTTCCCCAGTTTTGCCGATCTCCGATATTTGCATTGCAATCCCTAAATAGTTTCAAGTCTTCGAAAGTATCATTAGATCAATTGTTTCGTAGTCTTTTATTCTTTGTCAATCTCAATACAATGCATTCCCTCAATAAATACAATGAATTGATAGTGGCATGAACAATATCTTGCCTAAATAACTGACAATATTTGTCAAAAATCTCCACCAAAAACCACTGTATTACCACCAAATTGAAGTTTAACTCTAGATGAATTGGCTCCATTCATGATATCCCTCATACTTCGATCTAATGCTTCAAAACAATACGTATGCATCATCGAAGCCTCATCCCATATAATAAGTTTTGTCTTCTGATAGGACGGATTTATACTATCTATTTCCTATATTTTTCGTCCTCATTATTCTTTATTTCCATGTATTTAGTATAGGTTTGATGTATTTTGAGTGAATTGTGAGGATTATGAGAGAAACAATGTAATTCGAGAGAAATTTAGAGAGTTTATTGTGTAATCGTTTTTGATTCTCAAAGAAGCTCAAGATCATCCTTTCTACATCAATGGAAGTCAATGAAAGTCAAGACAAAGTCAACCAAAGAAGACCGAAGCGAGTCAAAGTCAAGCCCAAGAGAAGTCAAGTTTATGAAGTTCAGGGACCAAACTGCAGATGGGAAAAGTTCAGTGACCAATATGCAAGCCTCAAAAGAACAGTGACCAAAGTGAAAAAGAAGAAATTGAAAGTTGAATAGTACGGAATCCTGCTGCTGCTACAGTGCTTTTATTTTAGTTGACCGCCGTTTCCGTTTTGACCTTTTTAAAAATCTTTTGTTTTATTATTTTTCTTTTTCCTTTTTAACTTAGGTTTATTGATTGGAGGAGTATAAATACTTCTTTTGTAAATTTTATTAGGGGAGTTCTTATTTTATTCTTTTTAGGATTTTCTCTCTAAAGACTTTTGAAGAAGATAACCTCCATGGAAGCTTAAACTTCCATTGCTTTGAATTGTAAAGCTTGAACCATTTTAGATATCAATTGAGGTTTGATTCTTTCTTTTTATTTTTTTCTAATTGCAATTTTACTTCTTCTTAATTCAAATCTATTTCTAGGATTTTGAGAAATTGATCAATCTCTTAATCCTTTTAATTGATTATTGCTAGATCTCCATTTTATTGTGTCAGACTAGGGTTTTCATCGTAGCACCTTCGCAATTCTTGTATGTGTCATCTTGAAGTGTGATTAAAGTAAAATTGGCTTTAATTTTATTTGAAATAGTAATAGATTAATTTCTTGATCTTAATCTCTTAAAGCTTTCATCAATTAATATTTTGAATCTTAACCGTGTCAGCTAGGTTTTAGTATTGATTAGGATTATTAGTTGAGCGTGTCGCCGCTAGTAATTAATATCAAAGAAGAGATAGAGATTTTATATCTCGTGATCAAGTAATTAGGGAAAGAAAGAAAGAATTATTTCGGTGATATTGATTGATAGACGGGGATAATTTTGCATGTCCAAAGTGTTCTTTTATATAATTATTTATAACTTAGATTTTAATTCCCGTCTTAGAATTTTAATTCATAAACAAACAAACCCCCCCACCCCCAATTGTGTGTGACTAGTTTGTTTGCAATACCGTTCTTCAGTGGTTCGACCCTGGACTTACCTTTGCTACATTCTTGTGGTCGAGTCCCGATTTAATTTAGTAGGTGTGCGACTAAGCCTACCATCTTCATTATAAGCTCTGAAAGAATACTTCGTTGTTTTATGTTGCAAACTGATTCTTCGTTGGGATAAAATGAAATAGAAAATCAAGATGCGCACCTACCACCTGAAAACAGAAGAGATGGTATTCCACTGAAAGCCACATTTAAGACAATTTCTCCATTCGATCGCAACCCTACATATAGATTTTTCCAAATAAATGTTTTTTGGGTTTCACCATAATCATACACAAAAAAAAAAATCTTTCCAATTTCTAAATTGGATGATTCAATTATAATCTCAGAAACATTACGTTACTATTCATCCAAATTTAGCACACGTTTTTTGTGTTCTTCTGCCAATTCGTTTTGATCATAACACATTTCATCGTGTATTATTCTATTCGCGAAAACTGA
This sequence comes from Adenophora triphylla var. japonica, assembly GCA_022495995.1. NCBI lineage: Eukaryota > Viridiplantae > Streptophyta > Magnoliopsida > Asterales > Campanulaceae > Adenophora > Adenophora triphylla. Next base: position 70,185 of record JAFEMH010006972.1, read on the forward strand.
AAAAACTCATCTTCTGAAACTGACATAGAATGGAAATCATGTATGCTCCTCCTACGAGCTATTAATATCTTCTCAACTTTCACAAGTGTGCAACTCTTTATTTGATCATCTTTTTTTAATGGTTAATTGTAACCATGTGATAAAAAAATAAGTAAATAATATATAAGACTAAATGTATGAAAAGTAATAATATATACGTACCTTTACACACCCAGCTTTGGACCGCTCACTCCCCTATCACATACAACTTTTTTTGTTATCCTTGGTTAGGTTCCTAACTGGTACTCTTAGTTTTGGACTAAACTGAATAAAGAAATTAATTTTAGTGTCATGTTTGTCATTTACTGAAAGTCAAATTCACACGAATTTGAGGTTCATGGAAATACTAGTGCGAGTTTGAGTCTATAGGCCAAGCTCCCACGAGTTTTATCTTCGATAACAGATTTTCTCCAATTTTTTCTCATTTTCTGACTTGTTACCACATTTGCATTCACTATTGGCTTTATTAGAGAAAAAACATATCTTTATAACACAAGCTCTTACCCTTCATCTATCTCAAAAAGTGCCCTTATAATAGACACTTTATACCAAATATTCTTTCAAAAACACTTTCTCTTAACTAATTATAATTATAAATATAATGCATAATGTATTTATCATATGCCAAAATCTTGTAAAAAATTAGTTTTTTCGTAGCATAAGAAAAAAACTAGTTTTAAAGCACTAAGTCTAACTAATAAGAGTGATGAACGAATCTGAAAACTAGTTTTTTTTATAACATTTTGAAAAAAATTAGTTTTTCACAAGAGTTACTTTTATCATATTAATTGATACTTTAATGGAAAGGTAGATAAAACATCAAGTGAGTTTATTTACACAAAAATGCAGAATTTATGTACTTTTCTAAAAAAGGTTATTATTACAAGTTTTCAGTTATTTTAAAATGAAAATTTCAAATTTTTGAAGTAAAAGTTTGTTTGGTAGGAAAATCAAAATTTGATGGGAAAAATTGTATTTTGGCGAGAAATTTGAATCTTGGCGGGAAAAACAATATATTTTATTAGTATTATTTTAATGTATAATATATTATAAATATTATATACTTATTAATTAGTTAATTTTTTAATCATTCTCATAATATTATAAATATTATATACTAATTTATTATAAATATTATATATTTTGGCGAGAAATTTATTATAAATTTTATATATTTTGGCGAGAAATTTGAATCCTGGCGGGAAAAACAATATATTTTATTAGTATTATTTTAATGTATAATATATTATCTAGATATGTACAGAATAAAGAAAGACTAATTAAACTCCTAAACTAATGAAACTTATATAGAAGAAATTTACTGTTACATATTTAAATCAATACCAATCAAATAATACATCAAAATGAATATAAAAAAATATAATTATTTTTGTTATCTTCATAAGTCAACTTAATTTGAATGTAATGTAAATATTTAAATTTACTTCCTTATCTTGCAATATTTGAATGTAATGTAAATATTTAAATTTACATCAACTAAAATTTCGGCCATTTGCAAATCAACTAAAATGTATTGGCGAAATCATCCCAATCATTTTATATATAATGATTGATAAGTAAATTTTTTAACCGATTTTTTTTTATTTTTTGGCCTACAATCTGTGTTAAATTAGCCCTTAAATTTCGGCAATTAAAAATCATCTCAATCATTTTATGTATAATGATTGATAAGTTCCTAATTAATCGGGGAGTTTTTTTTGACCTACAATCCGTGTTAAATTAGCCCTTAAATTTCGACAATTAATAAAATTAACTGAATTAACTATGTTTTAAATTGAAACTTATCTTTACAATATTATGCTAAACTTTTGGGACTTTTTCAAATTAACCTTGATTTATTGGTTTGACTTTTTAAAAGACTAAGCTACAAAATGAATCTTTTTTAAAGGACTAAGCTACAAATGATTCTGTATAGACAACAACTAAAACACAAATGAATTAAAAGGACTAAAACACAAATGAATGATTTTTATGAACCAAAAATGTGAATTATTTCATTTAAATAAACTTATTGGATTTATTTTAATGTATAAGTTTAATTAATAATTAATTTCATTTAAATAAACGAAAAAAATATGTTAGGCTTATACTCCCTCCGTCCCACCTCACTTAAGAAAACTTTCCATTTTGGGCGTCCCACTTCACTTAAGAATTCCCAAAATGGAAACCTTAAATCACTATTCTCTCCACTCATTCTCTCTCCTACATTATTTTAATACTCACAACACCATTATAATTACTATTCCCTCCACTCATTCTCTCTCCTATTTAATTTTTCACACTCACAACACTTTTTCCACTCATTCTCTTTCCTAATACTATAATAATATTTCTTAATTCCCGTGTTATTTCAAAATTTCCTAAGTGGGCTGGGACGGAGGGAGTATACAACAATAAAAAAGTGAGACGATAATTTTGATATAAAACATTTAAATAAACTTATTTGTGAATTATTTCATTTAAATAAACTTATTGGATTTATTTTAATGTATAAGTTTAATTAATAATTAATTTCATTTAAATAAACGAAAACAAAATGTTAGGTTTATATACAACAATTAAAAAGTGAGACGATAAATTTGATATAAAATATTTAAATAAACTTATTGATTTATTTCATTTAAATAAAATTATTGGATTTATTTTAATGTATAATTATTAATTAATTAAACTTATTGGATTTATTATGGATCAAATTATCGAGATCTATTGGATTTAATTTTCAAAGGACTAAAACACAAATGAATTAAAAGGACTAAAACACAAATGAATGATTTTTATGGACCAAAAATTTGAATTATTGGAGAATTTAATTTTCAAAGGACTAAAAAATAAATGAATTAAAAGGACTAAAACACAAATTATTGTTATTTATGGACCAAAAAGCTGATTTATTGGAGAAAATGAATGAAATTTAAGGATCAAAATGCAAAATATCGGCGAATAAAAGCTTGCCACGTGGCGAGCTGTGGAGCTTGAAATTTTTTCTGCTTTAATATTATACTACTCAGTAACCCGTCGGTATCCGACGGTGAATCATTTTTTTTTTTTGATTAAGTAAATAATTATTTATAAGTTTTAATTGATTTTTAAGTAACAATATAAATCGAAATTGATAATCAATGTAGCGGATATTAGGAGTATAATTAATACAGAAAAAAGATGTTGACACATGATGTAACGTGGAAAGCCCTTGAGACAACTATCTCGCCGGCAAAAAATCACGGGAGGTTAGGTCCCTGCCTAACCAAAAAACATTATTAAGATTTTAGTGTTACAACTTTGGAAGATGAAGAGATATGGTTACAATAGCGTGAGTTTAATAGTGTGTGCCTAAGTGTCAACATAATCTCTTCCATCTCCTATATATTTAAAGAAAAACAAAATAAAAACAAAGAAAATAATAAGAAATTGCAATACTTTTGTTTAACCACAAATTGTGCGACATAAATTCTCAGAGTCTGTCGAAAACTTCCTTGTAGAATACATTCAGCGTCTTGTCATATGTTTGAGCATCTGAATCACAAATAATAACTTTAAGTCCTCTCTTGCTGGTTACTCTGGAAAATGCTACATAAAGTTGTCCGTGACTGAAAACAGGCTGTGAAAGATATAGTCCTGCATGGGAAAGAGATTGTCCCTGACTCTTGTTGATTGTCATAGCAAAAGAAACGGCAAGTGGAAATTGCCTTCTTTGGAATCTAAACGAAAATTTTGTCACATCTGACGGAGACATTATCATTCTAGGAATAAGCACCTTCATGTCAGCATTCTTTCTCGAAAGCATCTTGGCTTCGACTACGTGCTTACCTACATATATGTAACAAAATTAAGTATTAAATTATATGTATATAAAAAATAAAAAATTACTGTATTTACCTAATTGAGTGACAATCATTCTGGTGCCGTTACACAATTCAGCAGCTTGATCAAGATTTCTCAAAGCATTACTATGCACCCAACCTTCAGCTTAATAATGTGATTTGCCAATCCAGAACACTTGATAGTGTTTATAAATTCAGGTGAGAATATATCTTCATCACCATTTCATCATCCTCATCCTTACAAATGGCATCAGAACTCATATATTCAACTTCGTCTCCCGGAAAGAGTGACATGACATAATCATTTATGTTATCGACAATCTCATTTGTTGGAGCAAGCACAGCTCTAGTCTGGAAGAATCCTTCGACATCCTTATTTTGCAATAAGTCAGGATATATAGATTCGACTATTTTTGCAATAGGATCTGAAGCCTCTCGAATCAATATATCATCAGGAAGGTTAATGTCAATTTCCCCATCATTATCTCCACCGGCAATCCCATCTCCGACACTCAAGAGCCACTGAGCGAAATCTCTTATCTCTTCGGAATTATGAGAAGTAGAATCACCCTACATTAAGTTAAATATATACAAATTACTTAAATTGAAATAAAAATATGTAAGTAGAAGAATAAAAGCTATTTACGAATTACCTGCAATCTCATATTATGCGTCAATCTGAGAACCTCACATTCATTCCATATTTTGGATGAACAGAGTGCAGTATGCACAATATCATGCCTACTCCCTTTAGGAACAACAGGTAAAATCATGCGAAGTCACCACCGAATACAATAACTAAACCACCAAATGGTTTATTGGAATATCTCCCCTCAGGTGTACGAATAATATCTCGGAGGCTACGATCGAGAGCCTCAAAACAATGTTTATGAGCCATTGGAGCTTCGTCCCATATAATTAGTTTGGTTTTGTGTAGAAGTGTTGCCTCATCCGTACCCGACTTTAGTTTACTGCAAGTTGAGCTCTCGTTTACCTGTATCGGGATATCGAACCTAGAATGCGCGGTCCTACCTTTCGGAAGGAGCAATGAAGCTATGCCACTGGAAGCAACAGGAAGAACAATATCTCTCCTGCTCCTTAATGCAGAACACAGTGTTTTCCATAAGAAGGTTTTTCCCGTACCACCATAACCATAGAGGAAAAACACACCACCGTTTCCTCGATCAACAGCCGACATAATCTTATCATAAACACTCTTTTGCTCTACATTAACTGAGGATGTAATCTGAAGTGCTCAGCTTTCATCTCATCAATGTCATAAGATGTCTCATCCAGAATGAGCTTATTTATCGCATCACCAATCACATTGCCTACCGGTTTAGGCATGTCTTTAAATTTATGGAGACTGCTACAATTCTCGATCAGTAACTTCTCAATTTCCGCCAAAGCAAGATTCTGGACCTGTTCATTAATTAATTTCAAACCTGAAATTATAAAAAACAAAATAAATATATTAATATAGATAAATATATAGAATCATATTGTATAACTGTAAAGTAGAAATAAAATCATAATTGATATTTATTGTAAAACAAATATGTAAACATGAAACGGAATACCCGAATTATCGTTATTTATGGACCAAAAAGCTGATTTATTGGAGAAAATGAATGAAATTTAAGGATCAAAATGCAAAATATCGACGAATAAAAGCTTGCCACGTGGCGAGCTGTGGAGCTTGAAATTTCTTCTGCTTTAATATTATATATGAACTAGCAATACATCAGCGCAATGCAATTCCATTTTCTCCAAATTAATAGTAAAATTGCTAAAATAAAATATTAAAATAATAAATTATCATTAACTTAGAATTGAGAAATTGTAATTTAGTAATTTTCATTCCATTTATTTTAAATAAATGGAGCAAATTTTATAGCTAAAATTATGCCTTCTTTTACTATCACAATCTCTGTTCTAAAAGACCCCGCCTAAGGGCGCCTAGGCCCCGCCTAGGCGCTAGGCCCCTCTCCAACGCCTAGTTCTAAGTCCCGCCTAGGTCTTGACTAATCCCGACTAATCCCGATTAGTCCCCGACTAGTTCCCGCCTAGGCGCTAGGCCCGGCTCCGCCGCCTAGCATCCGCCTAGCGCTTTTTAGAACCTTGATCACAATCACTAACCTAACCACTAACCATATTTATCATCTTAATCTCGCACCACACCGTTAACACTTAACAATAGATTTATCCCACTAAACCTCCAAATTTTCTCATTCAAACTTCCATTTTCAAATAATGATTACTTCCTTACCAAATTGGATTTTTTTTTTTTTTTGAAAATAATCCAAATTAAAAATAATGAATTCTTTTTCATTTTTTTTTTTTTGAGAAAATTTAATAAATACTTAAAAAGCTCTCTATTTTTTCATGACTTCTAACAACCCACAAGATTTTGGGGAAAACTAGTTTCTCCTTAAGTTATAGAAAGTCCTGTTTTATAAACTGTTCCTAAATATTCACTAACTACTTGCAAGTAGAAAAAAAGTGAACTTTTTATAATTTATGAAGAAACTAGTTTCTCTCAAAACTTGCTCCTAACAACCCCCCCCCCAATAATGATGGTATATTTAAGTTTTTCTATTTAAAGATTTCCACATATCCATTATATTTCCTCAAAATTCTATTCCTAAAACGTAATTATTCCTTTACTTATATATACAAACTTATCAAGTTTTAGAAAAACTTTAACAATGTTTGTTACTATTGGGATAAATAAAATTTATAACCTCATTCATCTTTACTATATTACATGTGTACTTATTTACGACAATCACGCTATTATATATTTATAGATAAATATTGATGGACATTATACATTTACCGTTGATAGTGACATTTTTTGGAGAGAAAACTCACAACTTGTTTTTATATAGATATATGATGATGCCAAAATCGTCAAAACAGCCCAGATCCAAGCGTTGAATGCTCCGGCGGTTGCAAGGCCTGAAAATAAGAGAAAACACGTAAACTAAGCCGGGGCGGATCCGGCTAAAGGCCCTCCGGCGTGAGAGTAAGTTCACGGTTGATATTAGAGAAATCAAATGGACAGAGTTTCTCCAATGTAAAAAGTAACGTACCTAATAATGAGCCATGGGGCTTGTATTTATAGGAATGGATTAATGGAATCCATGTTGGAATGAACTTGTAAAGAGATAAGATATAATCCTCAAAGAATTATATCTGTTTAGGAGTCATTGTTTGACTTGAATTGATGTTGGTAATTGTAATCCTGATTGGATCATAGCTGTATAATCCTCGTTGAATAAGGATTGTAACTGCTAGCCGGAACGCCGAGGAAGGCAAATGATTTTCCTCGGCCTTTGGCAGATAGGCCGAGGAAAATGATTTTCCTTCCTCGTCTTTTGGTAAATGGCCGACACGGAGACATGCCGGGGAGAATGATTTTCTTTCCTCGTCACTTGGATATATGCCGAGCAAATAACTTTTCTTTCCTCGGCAACTCCGACATGACTGCCCAAGGATGATGACATAAGGCCGAGATAAATGTTCCTCGGCATACGAGGAAGATCTTACTCGGCCCTAATACTTCATAATTAGACTATCCACTGCCCAATATAGCTGGGCCCAAGTTCGGGCAAGCCCATGTTCGTAGCTCGGTTTATACCGTTCAGTGGCCCCCGACTTTCTAGCTTGGCTTAGGACGAGTAGAAAGTCAGCTCGGCATCGGCACATGGAATACGAACAGGTTTGACGCGTGTCCTTGGTTGGTAACTGACGGTTGCTATTCTGATGATGACCTGGGGCCCCCCAGTCTTGTCACGCCTTGATAACTGTAATTAGCATTTAATTCTTGGGGCGCCTCACCCGAATTTATGCTTTACCCATGGGTCGACCCGATTTGGGGAGGTATAAAAACTAAAACCCTCTTCATTTTACTCTTTACAAACCTCAAGCATTTGAGAGCATATTGCCGAACGAACGCAAGGTTCAACAGCGATTCTCCGATCTTCTTCTTACCCAGTTTCCGGCGAGCTTCATTTTTCCGGCGAAGTTGTTTTCTGCACTGATTCCGTTCTTTCTTGCAAACTCAGGTATGATTTTCTTCCCTTCTCCTGAACTCCCTTCCTGCTTTAGCGTCTTCTAGGGTTGTTAGGAGAAATCATATGTGAATCAAGAACATGAACCGCCATTATTGAAGATTCAATCTTTTCTTCACGAATTTTTGTTTCAAACTCTCAAAATTTCAAATTTTTGATTTTCTTTGTATTTTGTTAAACTTCTTCGAATATTGAATGAACTTCCCCTTTAATCTTTGATTCCCCTTAGAAATGGCTCGTTCTTGGGACCATTCCCCCCGATTCCGTTATGGATATCATACGGGCAATCTGAGGGTTTATCGACGAGAAAGGGGTCCATGGTTGATGCTGAACTTGGATGATATAAGCAAGCAGTTGAGGGGTTATGGCCGATCCCGTTTATTCATTCAATACCCAGACTCCACAAGAATAGATAGGATTGAGTCTGGTTCTCCCAACATCATAGTTTTTGAGGATAGGGCTGAGATGGTGGAGCACATCGAACTGTTCTACCCGGCCTCCAATCGCGAAATGCGTGAGCGTCTGAGAGGTACGGCCCTCCTCGGCCTTATGAAATGACGAGGAAGGAATTCTTCCTTCCTCGGCCTTATGGAATGACGAGGAGGGGAATCTTCCTTCCCCGTCATTTAATCAGGCATTGACGAGGTAAATAATTTTGTCTCCTCGTCTTTATGCGAGATATGACGGGAAGAGATGAGAGCCCTCCTCGTCTACTCAGATAGTTAACGCCTTCGTTGAAGGTGCGCAAGCCGATGCCCGCCTTACCCGAAGAAGAGGAGGCCGAGGAGCAGGTAGCCGAGGAAAGCAAATCGAGAAGGCACCAAAGCCTGGGGATCCCATGATTGAGAGATTGCACACCAAGTACAAAGTGAACCGTGCTGAGTATAAATTAACTTATATGGGCAAGATTGAGCCGAAGACGGAAAAAGAAGAGACGGCCTTCTACTATAACCAAGATTACGTCCATTTTTATTTCAAACAGTTTCAACAGGGACTCCGTCTTCCCCTAGACCCCTTCATTTGTGAGTTTTTGGATGATGTAAAGGCAGTGCCGGCCATGCTAGGAGCCAATGGTACTAGGGTTCTGGTTAGCTTCATCATCCTCTGCCGTAGTTTAGGCTATGAGCCGACCATGGGAGCCTTCCGTCACTTCTACATTGTCCAAGTCATCAAGGAACAATGGCTTGTAGTTATTAGGAGTGCCAATAGGAAACCTAAGTTGCTTCTTCCCATGTCCAGTAAAGTTCCAGGCTGGGATAACCACGTTATCCGAGTTGAGAGCCGCCAAGGTTGGGAGTTCCAGTCTCCTTGTGATGATCCAACATCTTCCTTTGCCGTCCAACAATATGGGTGGACCAAAGATTTGATCAAGCGTCTGGAAGAGTTTGCCAGGGTAGGGGTCCTGGATTGGAAGCAAGTTGAATCCTCGGATCATTTCTATATCCGGGCGGGATCGATGCGGGGAACGAGGACGGGGTGGCTCCCTCGTCAATGTTAAAAGAGGACGTCGCTTCAATGATTGGACGGTACATCCAGGCTTCGTATTCCACGAGGATTGTATTAGGTGCCATGATGAGCGTCCCCGTGATCAATGTATTGGAGCGCCTAACATTGTTGGACGTAAACTTTTATCTTGGACACTTGTAATTTTTGCGTCATATTATTTTGCTCGTACTTGACCTTGAATTTTCTTGCTCGTACTTGACCATTTTTTCCTTGTCTTTACAGATTTAACCGCCGAGGAAGAAGCCGCCCTTGCAATGGAGAGACTAAGTCCCCAGGAGCTGATCAGGCGAAAGAGAAAGCTGAGCAAGAAGTCTGCTCTGATGGAAAGGAAGGATGAGGCCAATGCTCGTAATTTGGTCTTGGGCGTCCAGGGGTGATAAACCCCTTCCTCAAACTTCACCGGGATGTAAATTCCGAGGACGCAGCATCCGAGGAACGGGCTGAACCCATGGTTGGTGATATGCCTAACCCTCCTACTGAGGCCGAGGAAGAAGTGGCCGAGGAAGCCGGCCTTGTTCAAAGGAAATCTGGCTCCAAAAGGCCTCAAGGTTCCAGTCTTGGGGAGCCCAGGTAGCTGCGGACAAGTGTCGGTGGGGCCCCCAATCTTTCACCCTCCTCCACCCCCGGCTATCAAGGATATCCAAACCGCTGAGCGGTGCCGATGAGCTAGCTAAGAGCATGGCCCTCGACATTCCTCGTCTCGGGGTCTTCCTTTGCAAGTTAGGAGGGACCTTTGGTAAGATTAGGCCGAGCTCCAATTCGTAGAGCAATGGACGAGGACGCCTATGATGCTCTTGTCGAGAGAGGCTCCCAATGACGATACCTTGCTCTGCCGCAAGGGGCTCTTACTTGCCGAGGTAACAGCTTCTTTCATTTGATCATTGATTGTGAGATCTGTTTTACACTTGTTTGCACTTCTAATATTAATTCTTCTTTCAGCTTGGCTTCGTCACTAAGATACGAGAACGTGCTAGCCAAAAGAAGGCCAGCGCCTAAATGAGGCCAAGGTCAGCCGCCCAAGCAAAGAGTGATACCTTGACAAGACTTCCTTGGTCAAACTTCAAGGCCAAGGATGCCGAGCTTGAGGCATCCAAGGCCAAAGTGGAGGTCGAGATAAAAAGAGCCGAGGAAGAGAAGGCCAAAGCCGAGGAGGATCTCCGGCTAAAGGGAGGAGCTGGCCAGCATTAACGTATAAAGCCGAAGCTTCAGTGAGGCCGAGGAAGGCCGAGGCCAAATACCGAGGATTGGAGGCCTCCTTCCCGCCAAGGAGAACGAGGCTGTGGTGCGCTTCAAGGAGAGCCCGGCGTTGAGATGCCGTGATATCTAGCTCGGCCTTCCAGGATGCCGTGGACGAGCAAACGGCCACCATGTTCGAAGATGGATACCTTCATCTGGCTAGGAGTATATTGGCTGATCCCTCCACCGGCCTAGACATCAATAAGATAGCCATGCTGATATGCCGGGACCAATACAGTGAGGAAGTTAGGGCTCTCCATCACTTGGTCCCCTTCTCTGCAAGCAACTTGGAATTGATAGCGGCCAAGGATGCTCAAGCATGCAGGGAAGTGTGGAGGCCAGCCCCTGTTATCCCCGACAATATCAAGGACTTGGTGGAGGCGATCCAGGACGAGGAAGAGCCTGAGGCCAGGGAAGCCGAGGTAGGGGGAAGGGCCGAGGAAACTAATGCCCAAGCTCATCAAAAGACCCTTCCTCCTCCTGGCTCCATTACTACCAGCTGGCTTGAAGAGCCTTTTGATGATGCTCAGCAGTCTTAGGATAGTTTTTCCTTTTCTGCTTTTTGTAATAGACAATAGGATCTGTAATTCCATTTGAATATCAATGAAAAATCCTTTTGTCATTATTCTTGTCACTTCACTAACTTGGTTATATTTTGGTATGCTATGCAAGCATTAGCCTTAGGAAGGTGGGATCCGAGGAAGGTCCCTTGTTCCTTGTGGAGCAAGTGGTTGGGCCGAGGAAAGATTCCTCGGCTGTAACTATACTCGTACTTCATTTGGGCTGAGGAAGTTTTCCTCGGCTTTGAATGTTGTAATCCTGAATCAGAGTAGATTCATGGTAGGAGGTTTATCAAGCCATTAGGCCGAGGAAAGTCCTCGGTCTTGGCTGTTAGTCTCCTAAGTCAAGGTGGACCCTCGACAGGAAGTGTTGTAAGCCATCAGGCCAAGGAGGTTCCTTGGTCTTGGCTGCTTGGTATCCTGAGTCAAGGTGGACCCTTGACAGGATGTGTTGTAAGCCATCAGGCCAAGGAGGTTCCTTGGTCTTGGCTGCTTGGTATCCTGAGTCAAGGTGGACCCTTGACAGGATGTGTTGTAAGCCACGTCGAGGCCAAGGAGGTTCCTTGGTCTTGGCCGCTTGGTATCCCGAGTCAAGGTGGACCCTTGACAGATGTGTTGTAAGCCATCGAGCCAAGGAGGTCCCTCGGGTCTGGCCGCTGGTATCCCGAGTCAAGGTGGACCCTGACGCGGATGTGTTGTAAGCCATCAGGCCAAGGTGGTCCCTTGGTCTTGGCTGTGTTAAGCCATCAGGCCAAGGAAAATCCTTGGTCTTGGCAGTTGAGTACGCCATCAGGCCAAGGAGGATCCTTGGTCTTGGCTGTTGGTGAGCCATCAGGCCAAGGAAGATCCTTGGTCTTGGCTATTGTGTATGCCGTGCCGAGCAAGGAGGATCCTTGGTCTTGGGCCTGGTGAGCCATCGAGCCAAGGAAGATCTCGGTCTTGGCTATTGTGTATCGGAGAGTCGGGAGTAATGTCCTCATCTTCCGGTCTTTGGGGTGAAGAGTGGTAGTTGCTTTGCATGTTGGAAGAAAGCTGCTTTCGTAGAACTGAAATGCGATTACATAGAACTGCAATCCTATCAACTAAAAAGACAAAAAGAAAACAAAAGACCGAAAATAAAAGACCGAAAATAAAGAGCTAATCTATTGCAAAATAAACTAGACTAGTGATAATATTTTCTAAGGTTGTCGGAATGCCATGGATGCTTGAGATCCTTCCCCTCCTTGGTCCTCAATCTGTAGGTCCCTTCTCGGATGACTTGCGTGATGATATAGGGACCTTCCCAATTTGGGGAGAGCTTGTCTCGTTCGCCTTCCGACTCGCAGCTTCGATCTTTCTAAGTACCCAATCGCCAACTTGGAATACTCTTTTGATGACCCTCTTGTCGTGATATGCCTTGGTCCTTTGCTTGTAATTCACCATCCTCATCTGCGCGGCTAGTCGTTTTTCATCTATCGTGTCCAGTCTAGGAGCCTATTGACCTTGTTGACTTGCTTCATCATAATGGGAGTTCCTTACTGTAGGGATGGCCATCTCTCGCTGGTGCCATAGCCTCGTAACCGAAGGTTAGTGCGAATGGGGTTTCCCGGTTGGCCCCGGGTGGTTGTGCGGCTAAATGCCCCGTAAAGCTAGGAAGTTCGTCCAACCATCTACCCTCGCGACCTTCGAGATTCTTGGTGAGGGCGGTTAGGACCGGTTTGTTGGCGGCTTTCCGCTTGACCGCTTGCCTTGGGGTACGCTGGCGAAGATTTTGCATGGCGTATTTTGACTCTTCCCAACTACGTTGTAAATGCCGTGGAGAATTGGAGACCATGGTCGAAACAATTGTATGCGGAAGGCCAAATCTGCACCGAGATGTTGTCATGAACAAAGTTGATCGCATTCTCTTCCGTTATCTTGGCCAATGCCTTGGCTTCTATCCACTTGGAGAAGTAATCAGCCTACTATCACGTACTTGCAATTACCACGGGCGGGTGGGAAGGGTCCAATGAGGTCGATCCCCACATATCAAATGGCCACGTAGGTATTACTAGTGTTTGCTCGGCTGCGAGGTAGTCTTGGAATGTCGAGAGAACCTTTGGCATTTGTCACATTTTCGAACATAGGCGTGCGCGTCTTCCCTTAGGTTTGGCCGGTAGTAACCTAGCGATATGATTTTGTCGGCTAAGGTTACGGCCCCGGTGTCCGCCGCAAACACCTTCATGTACTTACGCCGGGAGGTTCTCGGTTTCCTTGGGATAGACACACCTTAGCGGGGGCTTCGTGAAAGATCTTCGGTAGAGGACTCCGTTCATCACCACGACTCTTGGAGACCTCTTCTTGATGAGCTTGGCTCGAGCATCATCTTACGGGAGTTTCTCCTTCTCAATGTATTCGATGTAGTCGTCGATCCAAAGCATCTCTCTTCCTCGTCCAAAGAAAGATGACTTGTAATCTTTCATACGCAGGTTCCTCGGCATAAACTACATATGGGTTGGTCTCCGAAGGAGACATGTCCATGGTGGCTAGTTTGGAGAGAACGTCTGCGACTTGGTTGTCTTCCCTTCCTATCTGCTTGAGCTCGAAAAATTCCATTTTCTTCGTCATATCTAGGACCGGGTCTCTATACTTGGCAAGGGTGACATCTTGAGTGTTATATTCTCCCTTCACTTGTTTGACAACAAAGTGGGAGTCACGTAAAGCGGCCACCTTAGTTGCTCCATAGAAGGAGGCCAACTCAATGCCAAATATGAGAGCCTCGTATTCACTTGGTTGTTAGAGGCGGGAAACCCGAAACGGATGGCATCTTGTATAGTATATTCTCCTTCCTGGGCTTGCTAGTACAACTCCGGCTCCGCTTCTTTCCTTGGTAGCCGATCCGTCCGTATACGGGATCCAACAGTTGGATGGGAGTTCAATGGGAGAGTCTTTTCCTCCGGCGCGTTTTGCTTCGGGAGGTGGGGAGATGCTCACCCATAAAGGCGGTCTCGACCATGAAGTCAACCAAAGGTCTGTGCTAGGAGGGTCTTCCTTGGTTGGTAAGTGATATCAAACTCCGTTAGAGCGATTGACCAATTAAGGAGACGTCCCGAGCCGTCCAACTTGTGAAGGATTTTCTTCAATGGTTCGTTGGTGTAGACGATAATAGGGTGTGCAGAAAAATATGCACGCAGCTTCCTTGAGGCGATGACTAGTGCGTATGCTATCTTCTCCACATTGAAATATCTGCTTTCTACATCGGATAGTGCCTTAGACACATAGTAGACGGGCTTCTGCATTCCTTCATCCTTTCGAACTAAGACATGCAAATAAGGGACAAAGATGATCGATGCTATTAGGGCACTAAGAAGACGTATAGCATCTCACCGGTAGTCGGATCGCTAAGCAAGGAGGGGAACCCAAGTACTCCTTCAACCTGAGGAATGCTTCCGAGCATTCAGGAGTCCAGAGAAGCTCTTGGTACCCTTCAATACCTTGAAGAAAGGCAGTGACTTTTCGGCGGATTTGGCGATGAATCTTCCAAGGGCCGCAATTCTTCCATTAAGTCTTTGGACCTCCTTGATGGTGGTAGGTTCCTTCATGTCAACGAGCGCCTTGATTTTTTCTGGGTTGGCTTCAATCCCCCTTTGGAAAACCATGAAGCCCAGGAATTTCCCTGCAGTAACTCCGAACACGCACTTGCTTGGATTCGGCTTCATGTTGTTTGCTCGAAGGTTGTGAATGGTCTCTTCTAGGTCGGGAACGTGGGCGCCTTCCTTGGTCTTTATGACCATGTCATCAATATAAGCCTCCATGTTTCTACCTATCTGACTTGCAAAAACTTGGTTTACCATCCGTTGGTAAGTGGCACCAGCATTCTTGAGCCCAAAAGGCATCATGATGTAGCAGAAATTCCCCACAGGTGTTTGAAAGGCAGTCTTCTCGATGTCCTCTTTCGCCATTTTTATCCGATGATAGCTGAGTAGGCATCTAAGAAGCCGAGAGTTTGGTGTCCGTAAATGGAGTCCACCAACTTGTCGATTGGGAGAGGATAGCTGTCCTTGGGGCGAGCTTTGTTTAGATCAGTAAAGTCTATGCACATACGCCATTTCCCATTTTGCTTCTTCACCATAACGACATTAGCCAACCAAACGGGGTATTTGACTTCGCGAATTATTCCGGCGCCGAGTAATTTCGCACCTCTTCTTTTATAGCTTCCTCCTTGTCCCTTGCAAAATTTCTCCTTGTCAGGAGATGGTCTTCGCTAAAGGATCAACTTCTAAGCGGTGGAGGGCTATTTCTTCATTGATCCCCTCATGTCTTCGACTCTCCAAGCAAAGACGTCGAGACTGTTTTTCAAGAGGGATATGATTCTTTCTTTTTCTTCCCGTGATAGCTGGCCTCCTAGCTTGATTTTTTGTTCGGGATAGTCGGGATTAATGACTACCTCTTCTAGCTCATCTACAGGCTTCATTTCTGGTCCGTCTCGAAATTCTAGGATTCGATGATGATCTCTCCGATTCTCCTCCCTTCATTGTCGTTTACATTGAGGCCTTCTTCCTCCATAAGTTTATCGATGTCCGGAAGATCGTTCTTCCCCGAGTCATGGTTGGCCCCCGTTCGGGTCATTGACGAGAATGGGGTCTTCCTCGGAGATGGGTAGAACTATGCCTTGGTCATCCGCAGTTTCTAGGACCATAGGATCTTCTTCCAGTGTGGGTAGAGTTACGCCTTGGTCATCCACAATTTCTAGGACCATAGGTTCCTCTTCCTCACTTTCCCATACTTCACGGATATAGTTCATCCTAGAGCTAGTTTCCGTGGTCTTCTGTGATTTGGTGATCTTGATGTTCTCCTCGGGCGTATCTATCTCCACGCTTTTTGACTTTTTCCGGCTCTTGACAACATGTTCCAAGAAGTCTTTGGGGGTTGCCCTCACGCATCCAATGCCAGCACGAGTGGGAAATTTAACTCGTTGGTGAGGAAGGGAGGCCACCATCCCAAGTTTGGCTTGACTTGGAATGCCTATAATCGCATGATAGTCACTAGTCAAATCCATGACTATAAAAGTGACAGTAGCTTTGGCTCGGAAGGGATGATCGCCGACTTCGAGTTCTAGTTCTACGGTTCCCTTTGCTCCAACCTTATGGTTGGTGAATCCTTCAAGCCTTCCATGATATGGCTCTAGCGCAGTGTCTTTCAACCCCATTTGTTGGAAGGCTAAATAGTACAGGATGTCACGGGAGGCCCCCGTGTCGCCAAGAAGTCTTTCGGGATTCAACATTGTCAATTCGACCCTTGATGACCAATAGCTGCTCACGAGCCGCTCGACTTCCCGCCAACTCATTCGGAGAAAAACTAATGATTTCTTACGCTTTATGGATCCAAGCGGGGACATGGTATACTTTGCTTAGCTCGTGGATCTGGTCCCTTAGCTTTCTGGTGGAGGTCACCTCTTCACGGATCACATGTAGTTTGGCCCTAGGAGGCCTTCGATCTTCATCCTCACTCTTGGAGTCATCTTCACTCTCCTCTTGCTTCCGCTTTCGCTTGCCATCTTTCTTCATGACATAACGGTCTAACTTTCCCTCGTCAACCCATTGTTGGATTATCTTCTTAAGGGCCCAAAGCAACCATCAGTGGTGTGCCCGTTGTCCTTGTGAAAATCACAGTATTTGTTCTTGTTGCGGGGATATTTTGGGTGATCAGTCAGCGGACGAGGTGGAGGAAGGTTCACTAGCTGCATGATTTCGGAGATGGGCTTTGTAAGAGGGATGAACTCCGGCTTCTCGGTGCTTCGGTTCTATTCTTTCCTTTGGAACCCTTGCCATTCCCGTTGTCATTCCGTCTGGGGTTAGTTGCTTCGTGTTACCGTCTTGTCGGCTCCCCTTTTCTTTGTCTTGTCTTCACCATAGAAATGGCATAAGCCACTTTGTACAATTCGGCCTTGGAACTAGGTTCCCCGGGCCGAGAGTTCATAAATGAGGGGGCCGTATTTTAACCCAGTAGTTGAAGCAAACTATGACCTCCCTATCGGTGAGGCTTTCTTCAACTTGGTCTGCCATTTTTCGGAACCTATTGTAGTAGCTGAGGGTGGTTTCTCCCTTCCCTTGCTCAATGTTGGCCAAGTCGGTTAATCTCATCTTCCTCTTCCCCGCCGTGGCAAAATGATCTAAGAACATTCTCCTCATGCCCCTCCAAAGAATCGATGCAACCTTTCTTGAGCTCACGGAACCAGTCAAAGCCGTCTGAGAAGGTGCTCAAGCGAAAGCTTTGCAGAGCAAGTCATCAGCAGTAGTGAGGAGATTCATGGTTTGTTCAAAACTTTGCACATGGTCCTTGGCATCAGTGGTTCCGTTATATTTCTCGAAATTTGGGAGCTTGAGGTTAGGATGGGGAGGTGCTGCA
This sequence comes from Adenophora triphylla var. japonica, assembly GCA_022495995.1. Lineage (NCBI taxonomy): Eukaryota > Viridiplantae > Streptophyta > Magnoliopsida > Asterales > Campanulaceae > Adenophora > Adenophora triphylla. Next base: position 87,813 of record JAFEMH010006972.1, read on the forward strand.
GTTATCCTTAAGGAAAACGGACGGGTGGCCCAATCATAATCGTCGTCATTATATTTCTTTCCCCTCTCCATATCATCCAGCCTTTGCTTCAACAGCTCCCATTGCTTTGTTTCTATCTCTTTCTCACTGCTTGAGCGAGTGCTTCGTTGGGAGCTTCTGACTGACTTGTCTTTGGGGCGATCATTCGCCCTACTATGCTCCGCTTCATGTCTGTGGACATCACGTTTGGAGGGGGCCTTATCACGTCTTGGTTCCAGGTCTTGTGCGCCCAAAAGTATCATCCCGTAGGGCCTCTGGGGTCCTTGGCCTAGCAAATTCTCGATGCCGGGGACGAGGAGAGTACGGTCGACGAGGACGATGAGAATCTGAACGACGAGGACGAGGAGAATCTGGTCGACGAGCTCGAGGAGACGTGGGACGCCTAGGTGTCATGATAAGACGAGCAGGAGATAGGCGCCTGTTCAAGCTGAGTCTTGTCCTTAGGTCCTTGGAGTTCACTTCCTCTTCCCTAGGAGTTATTTGGCTTCTCAGGTCGACCACAGGATCCTTCTGCTTCTTTGTTATGCCGAGGACGAGGAGAATCCCCAGGAGCCGGCATTGGTAGTTCGCCAGCCTTCGTGGGAGGAGCCCGATGCTCTCCCCTGTTCCTTTCTCAAAGGTGGGCCCATTGATGGTACAATGAATGGAGCCATGGAATGATCTGGGTCCATTTGCAAAAGTGCAACTTGTGTTTCATACATCCTTTGCAAAGTCTCCATTTGTTTGTGTAACAAAGAGCGTCGGTCAACGGGTTGAGATCCTCCTGCTTGACCGGCGTCGGCATTCTTTGTTTTCTTCCTTCCTGCTTGCTTCCCACGAGCACGAGTAGGACGAGGAAGGTCATTGCCCTCTCCCTCGGCATTTGCCTGACCCATGGAACGAAGAGGCATGGCAAGGGGAGGAATGGCATCGATGCGAGGTAGAGGAGGAGGAGGAGGCGGTGGCTCCTCGGCTCCGATGTTTCCATTCACTTGGGTGGGATCCTCAGCTGTAACACTTGTAAATTGTCCGTCCATTATGAATCACAAACAGATTATTAAATGCGAAATTTTCCAAAAATCACAATTTCAACGGAACCGAATTTATGGCTAAATTTAGGGTAAATTTTTACCACAAACAAACAGTCAATTGCAATTTTTCCAACACAAAAATTCAAGCCACAAATTTCGCTTCAGACGTGAACTAGCAGTTTCCGGTCGAATTAATGTAGTTTCCGGTGGAAGTTTACAAATTCCGACCGAATCAAGAACAGAGCCTGTCGGAGCAAAAATTTCCGATTTCGATCAAGAACAAATCCAACGGAAAATAGCTTCTCAGGCGAGATTTTCCAGGCCAAACAAAGGGTGTTTGAATCGATTTCCCGGCAATGGAACCAATTGATGATGCCAAAATCGTCAAAACAGCCCAGATCCAAGCGTTGAATGCTCCGGCGGTTGCAAGGCCTGAAAATAAGAGAAAACACGTAAACTAAGCCGGGGCGGATCCGGCTAAAGGCCCTCCGGCGTGAGAGTAAGTTCACGGTTGATATTAGAGAAATCAAATGGACAGAGTTTCTCCAATGTAAAAAGTAACGTACCTAATAATGAGCCATGGGGCTTGTATTTATAGGAATGGATTAATGGAATCCATGTTGGAATGAACTTGTAAAGAGATAAGATATAATCCTCAAAGAATTATATCTGTTTAGGAGTCATTGTTTGACTTGAATTGATGTTGGTAATTGTAATCCTGATTGGATCATAGCTGTATAATCCTCGTTGAATAAGGATTGTAACTGCTAGCCGGAACGCCGAGGAAGGCAAATGATTTTCCTCGGCCTTTGGCAGATAGGCCGAGGAAAATGATTTTCCTTCCTCGTCTTTTGGTAAATGGCCGACACGGAGACATGCCGGGGAGAATGATTTTCTTTCCTCGTCACTTGGATATATGCCGAGCAAATAACTTTTCTTTCCTCGGCAACTCCGACATGACTGCCCAAGGATGATGACATAAGGCCGAGATAAATGTTCCTCGGCATACGAGGAAGATCTTACTCGGCCCTAATACTTCATAATTAGACAATATCCACTGCCCAATATAGCTGGGCCCAAGTTCGGGCAAGCCCATGTTCGTAGCTCGGTTTATACCGTTCAATATAGATTTTTAGAACAAAGTGATTAAAGCTAAAAAAAGAACATGATCAAATGTTATAATTTTGGGATCAAAGGTGTAATCAAACTAATAAAAATGAATTAAGATGATATATTTATTTTGAACGAATAAGTACAATGTTATTAGAATCCAACTCCTCTATCTATTTAACCTAATATTAAAATTTTGGGCTGCACAATAGATATTCAATAACTCAAATGTATTTTTGTAATATCTCTTTATATATTAAAGCTCAAGTGATTAGAGAAATTTTTCTCCAAAGTCTCGGGGCCGTTTGGTTCGATGGAAAAAAAGTGAAGGAATGAAATGGTCAATGAAATTGAATTTCTGAAGAAATTGGGATGGAATTTAAGCTGGTCAAACCTTGTGTTTGGTTGGTACGAAATGAAATGAAATTGTCATTCAATTCCTTGACAAATCATGTTTGGTTTGAATATACAAATTATAGGAATGGAAAAAAAGACCTGTGGGCATTGTGGAGGATGCTTTAGTTCAGGTAAATTCAATCATTGTGCCTGTTGATTTTGTGGTGCTTGAGATGCCAAGAGGTGAAGGAAGTCGCCGTGACTCACCCATATTACTTGGGAGACCTTTCATGGCGACGACCAACACTATTATTAATGTGGGGGATGGCAAACTTTCTATGACTGTGGCTGGTGAAAAAATTGACATATCTGTGTTTGATGCCATGAAACACCCTATGGATGATGACAGTTCTTGTCATTTCATTAATAGGGTAGAAGTGAATGAGCATTTATGGCATGATAGTAAGAGTGGTGTTTATAAAGTGTTTGTGAATGATGGTGAGAAATCTAGGGATAGTGCGGGTTCCCACTTGTGTGTCGTGAAAAATAAGGCCGACAATCTTGGTTCTTGTGATGGTCCGTATCACCCCCTAGGCCGATCCCAAAAGGGGTCGGTGTCCCCATTAAAATCTTTTTTCCCTCTGAAATCTAATAATGAGGACTCAGGTGCTAATGTGGAAGATTGTTGTTTTCTTGATATTTCTGATACTTTCTTTGCTAAGATGTGTGTTCAGGATACTTGTGATTTTGTGGAGGAAGATGAGGGGAGTGGTTGTGATAAGTCTAAGGCTGAGAATGAGTTTGGGGGAGAGGCCCCCAAGAAAAAGAAAATGAAGAAGAAGAAAAAGAAAAAGGGCAAGAAAAAGGTTAAGAAAATTCCTTGGGCTCCACCCGAACTTATAACAAAGGGTGAATTTTTGTGGAAAGTTGTGGGCGTTTGAGCCCGAGAATGTGCGAAATGGGCCAAGGGAAGGAAAGCCAAGGCCAAAATGAATGTGGCCACCTCAAATCCCATTTAAGTGGGAGCAACGGTCGGGCTAACGACCTTAACCAAATGCGCTAATTGGGAGGCAACCCAAGTAGGTACATTTTTATTGCTTTATTTATTTGCTTTGTTGTGTCATATCGGCCTTTGAACCCGAGGCATGTTGTTGTTCTCTTTGCTATGAGGACATAGCATGTTTTGAGTTTGGGGGTAGATATCTCTCCGAGTTTGTGGGTTTATAGGGGAGTGTATATAGTGTCACCCTAAAAAAAGAAAAAAGAAAAATTTAAAATTTTTGTTCTCATTTTATGTTTGGAAGTTGGCCAACGTCCGTGATGATTTGAGAGTTTTTGATTGAGTTTTGCTATTTTGTGTCAATTTGAATATGTTTATTAGAATTGCATTAATACATGTAAAACACAATTGCACCACCATTCACTTCCATCATATTTCTTGATCATGGTCATTAATTTAGGTGTCCTTTATGGGTTCACTTTGACATTCTCGGGGGTCCTAGAACATGATTGCACGCTTGTCAATAACAAATCAATAGATTACTTGGTATTTATGGCTTATCTTTCTTTGACAACCCTCTTGTAAGCCTTCGACTTTCTCGTCACTATCTATATATGAATTGTCACTTGATCTCATTTTGAGCCTGTTTAGAATGAATGGAATATCTAGACCACCATTCGCCTTCATTTGAAGCCTACTCCCTAACCCTTGATACTTAGAATAGGTTTATCCTACCTTTGCAAAAATGTGAAATTAGAAACGATCAGTTTGGGGGTTACATTGGAAATTTAAGGAAATGTGTGAGGAAGGTCAAAAGTTGAGAACATGATGTATATTGTATAAAAGGGGGCAAGAACAAAAAAAAAAAGAGAGAAAGTTTGCCCCCTAATTTTGTGAAGTATGATTGATCAGTGACCTGTATTGAGTGAGGGAATGCTTTCAATCCCAAGTGTATAAAGTATGAAAAAGTTCTAGTTTGGGGGTTGAAGCATTGGGGAAACAAAGGTGAGCGAAAAAGCTGAAATTCCGGAAGGAGTATTATGCAATGGAATGCTTTTAATTTCACATTCTTGTGTTTGTATGTCCATTCCTTCGGTTGTACCCGTGAACCTAGCCCCACAATTGTTGTGAATTTAACTTTGAGCCATATTTTTGTTCAATATTGAGTAATCGGATTGACAAGTGTGTAATTATGCATATGAGTATCCTTGTAAATTGTATTGTTATCTGTAATGTAGGGCATGTTTTAGTGAACCTATAAACAATCTTATCTTATTGATCATGATCTTCCATATTTCATTCATCATTCAGGCCGAGGTGGAAAATTGTGGGTTAGATGCATTAATGTAATTGTAATTGCATATTCTTATTGGCACTTATTTAGCATATTTTGTGAGAATCTGAGACGTGATTGGCCGACAACCTTGTAGGTAGTGAGAACATATCAAAAATAATTTTTGTTGATTGTTTTTTTTATTTAGTTAGTTAGTTTTTATTTTGTTTTAGTTTTGTTTTACTTGAGGACGAGCAAAAGATAAGTTTGGGGGTATTTGATGGATGTGATTTTACCCATCCAAAAGATACGTTCCTAAGCTTATTTTCTTTTCGAAATCTTGGGAATTTAATGTATATTTTGAGTGTTTTGATAGTTTAGGGGCTGAAGTGCAACAATGCTAAAAATAGAATATGTGTACCCACTTTAGAAGTTCAAGGGCCAAAATGTAAACTTTGGAAGTACAGGGACCTAATTGCAAATTTGGAAAATTGGGAGAAAAATTGGTATTCGAAAGTTTAGGGGCAAAGCGAAAATATGAAAAGTTCAAGGCTAAGGTGCAAAAGAAATTTTTATAATGGCCAAAATGCGACCAAAGTACGACGTTACAATCATGTTGCGAACGAATACCAAATTGGGGCAAGGAATACCGAAGTGGCCACGGCAGTGCTTAGGTTGGCCCCAAAATCATAGGCATTGGCCGGCCAAAGGGGGAGAGTAGGCCAAGATGGGCTGGCCAAGGGAAAAATGTTATAAAGTGGCTGTTGTTTTGGGCGGCCGCTGAAGAATATTTGGGCGGCCGCTGAAGATGAATTTCCAAGGCCGTGAGTTGCTGTTCGAGTGGGTGCTCGCTTAGACTATTTGGGCGACCGCCCAAGTGGCGGATTGGGCCTTGGACTGGGCCTGGTTTGGGCTTGCTGGCATGCCTGAGTTTCCTTTTATTTTCTCAACTTAGGTTATGATAAAAGAGCCATGACGTGGGACTGTTCCTAGGAAGAAAAGGGGCGGAACAAGATACTGTTCTTTGGAAATAAAAAGGGAAGAAAGAATTAATTCTTTCGTTTCGTTTCGACATTCGACAGGTTTATGATTTATTTTATTTTAATTTTGTAATTTTTTTTATTATGATTATAAGTAGCTAAGTTTATTTGATTTGCGGATTGGGAATAACATTACATGATCTTTGTGCTATAGTTTTTCAATCTTAATTCAATTTCTTTCTAGAGTGGTAAAATATTTTAAATTCGTTCTAGGGTTTCAGATTTATGTTAAGATACTTTTGGCCCTAAAATTTGTGGGTATCAATTGCTACGGTAACTCGGACATAGATACATGACCATTATTTTACTACTTAGACCTAATTGAGGACGTAACTGAAATCAATTGGTCTAGGTTCAAAAATTCTTTCGATCTTAAGGCTTTCTTAGATTATTATATTTAACGTAACGGTGAGTATAATAAAAAGAGAATATTTGAGTTGCAAATCGCACACCAAACCGTCCTAACTCATGATTTTGTGAATGAACCCTAGAGTGAAATTGATGTCTTCTTTAAGCAATCAAATATCATAAAGTGAATGTATTGTGAAATTCAATCCGTGAATCCCGTTGCCCATCTTGATTTCAATCTTTGCTTTATTTTCATTAGTTTAATTTATTTTCTTTTCAATTTATTTTATTTTAATCAATCAAAACCAAACCCCCACTTGTTTCGTTTACACTAATTAAATTCACTTGTTAATTCACTCAAGTCTTTGTGGTTCGACCCTTGCTTGTGCATACTACTACAACGATAGCTAGTACACTTGCTAGGTATTTTATTACAAGAGAATTTTTATCCATCAGTGGGGTAGGCAGGATAGCTACAAAAAATGAGTAAAAAAAATTTTTTTTTTTGGGGGGGAGGAGGCGGTGGGGTGAGCGAGGTAGTTACAAAAAAATGAGTAAACTTTTTTTTTGGGTGGTAGGCAGGGGTAGGGGTGATTTGGGTTTGGGGGTATTTTGGTCATAATTTTTTTTTACAATTCCATTCCCTAAGGAATTCATCATTCCTTCCATCAAAGGAATTTGTCATTCCGATGGAATGAAAAAACTTGAAAAACTTGAACCAAATACGCTAAAGGAATTGGTCAAACGGAATTGATCATTGTATTCCTTCCAATTCCATTTAAATACCACGAACCAAACGGGACCTCATGGCCTAATGACTAAAATACCCTTCAATAGCATTGAAACAATATTAATGTTTACATACCAAAAAACTAATTTGCATTAAATGTTAGTAACATATTTCGATGAAACATCCTTAAAAAATGAGTAAATAATAGCATTTTAAAAATTTACAAGTATTATGCACCTCTTTCTCTAACACACACACTTATATAATCCCTCCGTCCCATTTAAACCTTCATCATTTTGAAGGAGCATGCAAATTAAGAAAAAAGGTTAGTGGAAAAAGTGTTGTGAATATAAAAGTAAAATAGGAGAGAGAATGAGGGAAGGAAATAGTAAAATTAATTGGTGTTGTGAGTGTTGGGATGTGGAGTCAAAACCATGGATAAAGGAATTTGAACCGCGGTCGGAGGAGTTGGTGAGATCAAGGGTGTTCAAGTCGTCGGAGTTTCTGGACAGGAGAGCGGCCGCGCTAGGCCCAGGGCGGGCGCGCTGGAGGCATGGACAAAGGCGTTGAACTCTCTGGACAGTTGCGCGACCGCGCTGGAAGGAGAGGGCGGCCGCGCTGGCCACGAATCTGGACTGATTTGTTTCCTATTCTGATGAGATCTCCTCGAGCATTGGTGATTCCTTTTGGTAGTTTGGAAGGACTTGTGAAGAAAGAAGATTACTTTCTTGAGTAGGAATTCTTTTATTACTAGGATTTGATTTATTGTTTCCTATAAATACATGTGATAGCCTAGAAACAAATTGTAACATCTGAAAATATTAGAGAGAATATTTTGGCTTGGTAGCGCCCCCGGACGTAGTTGTTGTTGCAACGAACCGGGTTAACAATTCTTGTGTGTTCCTTTGTGCGTGATTTACTTTTCGTGTGTGTTACTCTTATTATTACTTCAAAGCTTGGGCCGTTCCGCTGAGTGAATTCACAACAACTGATATCAGAGCTTTGGTTTTGTCGAATCATTGCTTGGGTTATCTTTTTCCATGGATTTATTGGGAGCTTTGGAGGATGGTAATAAGGTGTTGATCGAAAAGTTTTATGGGATGGATTTCAATTTTTGGAAGACACAAATCGAGAATGTTCTGTGGAACAAGAATTTGTATCTACCATTAAAAGAAAAGCCGGCGGACATAGAGGAAGCAAAATTCGAAATCATGGATCGGAAAGCGTTAGGGCTTGTTAGGCAAACGTTGACCAAGGATGTGGCGAAGAATGTTTTGGAGGCGAAGACTACCATGGAGATGTTAGAGATGTTGGCAAGCATGTACGAGGCACCATCGGCGGCGAATAAAGCTCATCTAATGAGGAAGCTGTTGAACATAAGGATGGTGGAGGGCATGTCGGCAACAAAGCATATAAGTGAATTCAAATCTACTGCGACCCAACTGTCTTCCGTGGCTGTTACTCTTGATGATGAGGTACTAGCGTTGATATTACTTTCTTCTTTGCCGGAAGGTTGGGATACGACTGCGATAGCAGTTAACGTTTCAACAGGAAAAGTGAAGTTGAAGTTCTCGGATGTCGTTGATGTGATTCTTGGCGAAGAAATTCGTAGGAAGAGCAAGGGTAGGACATCGGGGCTAGCACTAAATGTCGGTGAAAAGAGTAAGGGTGGCAAGAAGGTGATTACTTGCTATGATTGTGGGGAGAAGGGGCACTTTAGGAGAAGTTGTCCGAAGCGGTCGGGCGGGCGAAGGAATTGAATGTTCTTGAGGAGATAGCGGATGCATTAATCTTGGGTGGGAGCGCTCAACGGATTCGTGGGTTTTGGATTCGGGCTCGACGTTTCATTCATGCACCAAAGGCAGTAAAGAATGGAGCAGTACGTTCCGGGTGATTTTGGGGTTGTTCGTTTGGGAAACAATAATCCTGTCAAGATCATTGGAAAGGGGGTTGTTCGGGTCAAAGCAACGGATGGGACTGTTTTGCGGCTACGTGATGTGCGATATATTCCGGATTTGAAGAGGAACTTGATTTCCATAAGGCAACTTGATAAGGAGGGTTGTGTGGAGACCTTCGGTTGTGGGACGTGGAAGGTAAACCGCGGAGCTAGCTTGGTGGCTCGTGGCGGCATGGAAAATATGTTGTATACCACATGCAACATGAGTCGTTGGGGAAACGAAGGCGCATCCCAATGATGAATGGTGGTGATCGAGATCGCCATGGTGGGAGAAATTTCACTAAACGGTATGTTGGTAGAAAGTTGGGTAATGAAGTCGGCAGACGCGGAGCCAATTTGGCCAACATGGGAGCGGGATCTAGAACGGTGATGTGATGGGTTGCAAAGAACACACAAAGGTTCCAAGTTTGTGATTGTGTGGGGCACGTGGATTCGCGCTGTTCAGGATCGATAGTTAGCAAGCAAGTGAGCGGGGATGTGCAGGGAGGATCATTCGGAATGAAGACTCGGAGCATGGTAGAACCGACAGTTATGTTGAAGCGTAGCTCAGCTTCAACTCACTTGGATAACTAGTCAAGAGGCCGGGCACTACCAACGCAATAGCTGGCCACTGAAATTTGTTTCAAGAGAGGTATCATGGATGGTTTGTCTCCAGGTGAGAGATTGTTGGGATGTGGAGTCAAAACCATGGATAAAGAAATTTGAACCGCGGTCGGAGGAGTTGGTGAGATCAAGGGTGTTCAAGTCGTCGGAGTTTCTGGACAGGAGAGCGGCCGCGCTAGGCCCAGGACGGGCGCGCTGGAGGCATGGACAAAGGCGTTGAACTCTCTGGACAGTTGCGCGACCGCACTGGAAGGAGAGGGCGGCCGCGCTGGCCACGAATCTGGACTGATTTGTTTCCTATTCTGATGAGATCTCCTCGAGCATTGGTGATTCCTTTTGGTAGTAATATTTGGAAGGACTTGTGAAGAAAGAAGATTACTTTCTTGAGTAGGAATTCTTTTATTATTAGGATTTGATTTATTGTTCCCTATAAATACATGTGATAGCCTAGAAACAAATTGTAACATCTGAAAATATTAGAGAGAATATTTTGGCTTGGTAGCGCCCCCGGACGTAGTTGTTGTTGCAACGAACCGGGTTAACAATTCTTGTGTGTTCCTTTGTGCGTGATTTACTTTTCGTGTGTGTTGCTCTTATTATTACTTCAAAGCTTGGGCCGTTCCGCTGCGTGAATTCACAACAGTGAGTATACAAGTAAAGTAGGAAAGAGAATTAGTGGGTGAAATAGTAAAAATTCTTTGTCATTTTAGGAAGAGTTGGTCTTATAAAAAACTAGTTTTTTCTGACATTTAGGAAACACGTGTTTTGTTTTTCCCGTTTGTGCCAGTGCCAGTTTAACAAAATGCCAGTGTGACAAAGTGTTAGTGCATGTGTAACAAAGTGCCGTTGTAAAAGTGCCGGTGCATGTGTAACAAAGTGCCTGCAAACAAAGTGCCAGCCAAGATGTGTAACAAAGTGCCAGTGTAAAAAGTGTCAGTGCCAGTTTAACAAAGTGTCAGTATAAAAAAGTGACAGTGCATGCATATTAAGTGACTGTTTATAAACTAACACTGGCAATTGGTTACACTAACACTGCCACTTTGTTACACTAACACTGGCACTTTGTTAAACTAACACTTGCACTTGTTTTACACTAACACGGCACTTTGAGACACTAACACTGGCACTTTTTTACACTAGCACTGACACTTTGTTACACATGCACTGGCACTAAGTTTCTAGACAAAGAGAGCTTTTAACTGGCACTTTTTTAGATGTACACTGGTACATTTTTACCATAACCCTGACAATTATTTAGACAACTGTTGGCAATTATTTAGAACAAATTCACAGAATTCCCAATTGAATTGACCCAAACGTCAGCAAATTAATCATTTGCACAAACTGACAATTAAAAAACTCATGTTCATACAATACTCAATAGAAATTTGGTCGAAATCAATGGAGATTGCTGAATTTGAGCTCGGAGATATCCCTTGGCCATGGGAGTTTGCCGAATTTGAGAGAACTTTGGCCGGAATAGAGATTGGCCAGAGAACTTGCTTGAAATTTGGATCGAGCTTGGTGGCCATAGGATTGATGGTGTTGTGATTTTTGTCTAGAATCGATGGAATTCCGTCGGAAGTAATGGAGGAACGACCGAAGCTAATGGAAGGTTGATTGGCCGAAAGTTTTTTTTTCAAATCTTACTCAAACTTGCTTCTTTGAAGAGATGAGTATTTTGGATGAATGAAACTCGAGCCAATGGTGGCGCCTTGGTTAGGATGGGTAGGGTTTACGTCTTCTAAAAACACGTTTTTTTAAGCTTGAAAAAAATGCGTTTTTTGTGAGATTTTGACTTGTAAAAAAGGTGAAGCTTTTAACGGGATACCCATTTTGACAAAAGATGAAGCTTCAAATGGGAAGGAGGAGTACATTTTTTCCTCTCGCTTGATCCTTTCGAGCTTTTAGGTACTTCATCTCTTTATTTATATATATATATATATATATATATATATATATATATATATATATATATATATATATATATATATATTATAGGGTCCTATTATAATGAGAATCAAATTTATATGAAACCATAAGAACCACTAACAGCCATTGAATTAAAAACACATCAATACTCCAGATTAAAAAAAATAAAAAAAATATAGGGGTGGCATTTTCGTAATTATTGTGAACTTTTAAAGTCGACCCGCATTCATCATCTTTCTAACCATGCCACGTCATCATTTAAAATTCCCCTCAAATTTCAAAATAAAATACTCCCTCCATCCCGAACAATTTTCACACTTTTCCTTTGGGCGTCCCAAAACTTACTTCACACATTTAAAACTTACCTAAAATGGAAAGAAATCTTTACTATTCCCTACACTCATTCTCTCTCCTACATTATTTTAATACTCACAACACCATTTGAAAAATAATATTGTACAACGTTTAATTTTTAAAATACGCTTAACTTTTGCATTAGCATTTCGCTAAGATAATAAGAATATATATAGTGTACATTAATAAACTTAACTCGCACACCATCCATATGACTTATAATCGGACAATACCTTGACTCTGGTCTTGTTGTAGTCTTTCGTGTACACTAGCCAATTAACCAAACAGACACTAGTGCACACTAGCCAGTTAAGAATGTACACTGCCAGTTAAGCAATGTACACTAGTTTAATTAACTAGTGTACACAAGGACTCTGCGCACATTCAGCCAGTGCTACACTAGTTAATTAGCCTAGTGTACACAAAGTGACTTGGCCAAGACTAAGTCAAGGCAATGTCCAAAGATAAGCCATCCTGGCCAACAGACACGAGCTAACTAATAAACAGATACTATATACATAAATTTAGCCAGATTTTAGCCATAACTAATGAATATTAAAATTAAATTTGAATACACTTACCTAATTAGTCTGCTTTTTATGATCGATAATTGATGGTGGTGATTAAGCCGCACAAAGCGCTTTTAAAATAAAAATCAGTCGAAATTAATTGATTGCACAGTTTTTACGGAGCTCAAATATTATCAATTAAAACCGATTTTTAATCAAACAAAAATACAGAAAAATCTCAATCAATCAATCACAGTAGCAGTTGTACAATTATTCCCCGTGCTTTTGGTCTTAATGAACAATAATTATCATTGAAGAATAGAATAGCAATAATGAAAAACAAAAGGAATGAATTATTATTAAATTAAAGTAGTCGTACTACTACAACAACGTAATTGGTCGAGATGTCAATAGATGTTGGAGAAAAGCCCAACACATTATGGTGTAAATTTTGGGATGTCAAATGTGATGTTATTCGGCGGAGCCCATTAAAGAAAATTGGACTCCTGCAAATGTATACTAACTAACTAATGTACATTAGCTAGTTAAATAATGTATACTAGCTAATTAACTAAACAGACATATGACTACAGATACTAACCTAACAGACACTGCTTAATTAACAGACACAGCGATTTCATGTCAAAACTAAGTCAAGACAATGTCCAAAGTATAAGTCACATCCTACCTAGTGTACACGAGCTAATCAACTAACAGGTACACTATATACATAGCTAGTGTACTTAGCCATGGTTGATGAACATTGAAATTAAATTTGAAGACACTAGCTAAGTGTTTCACGCTACATAGTGCATTACTTGGTCCAATGGGTGTACACTACGGGCTTAATTAGCTAGTGTACATATTTATTGACCAAGATCAAGTCCTTGTACACTAGTTAATTAGCCAGTATACACGAGGACTTTATGAACATTAAAATTAAATTTGGATACACTAGCTAAGTTGCTAGTACACTACTTAATTAGCTAGTGTAATGAGAATAATAAAAATCCTAATTAAACTTGGCTGATGAACATTATGCTCCCATTGCACTATAGAAAGATTTTCATTGATCCAAAGTGAAAATCTTAACCCCTCCCCACTAGTTGGGTCAAATCATTTTCATCCACAGAAACACATGAATTTATGACTGCCTTTACTTGCAAGCATGTATATCAACACTATATATCGAACCTACATCTGAATATCAGATTTCACATCCTTGTTAAAGAATTTGGTGCTTTCTGATATTTACTTTAGTACACATCATAGCTAGGCTGTGAAAGGCGCTCGCTTCTCTCGTCCGTCTCGTCATATTGATGCCTGGGAGGTTACACCGCCGCGTACTGCACTCGCAGCCGTTTTGTAGCGATAAACGCTAAGAAAATTCCGAGTCAAAATAGGAATCGAGAAAGTGTCAAATTGGGATTCTAGGTTTTCAATTTTATGGAAACATCGGTCAATTTTAGGAATTCCGAGCTTCGATTATGAAATCGATTAGGAATTCGAGTTCGATTATGAAATCGATTATGAAATCAATTTCACGAAAGTAAACCAAGCAATTCACGACCGACTCACCATTGACGACGCCGACGAATGACAACCACCGCAAAATCAAGCCACTCTTCAGTTTAGCGTCGACTTCATGTCTCGTGTATTGTTTTTTTCCTCTCGCTTTGTTTGCGACTTGCATCCGTCTCTTTTATTTTCTATTTCTTACTTTTTTCTTTTCTTTTTTTCAACAACAAACAACGTGTTACTCTCCTTATTTTTTTTAATAGCGTGTCTTCCTTTCATGGTTTTTAAGTCTTTTTTTTTTCCTTTGTTTAATTGTTTAATTATTGCTTCTTTCTAGTTTTAAGTTGATGTTTAAATTTATTTTTTCATAAAAGAAGAAAATACTTTTGTTATTTTTTTAAATAATGTTCTTTCTTTCAGCCGCGAGATCATTATTAACAATGTAGAACATCTCCTCTACTAATTCTAAATGGAAGGATCCATGTTGAAAGTACGATTTTAGAACTTTATTTTCTTTCTTTAGTGTTTTATACTTTAAATTCATTTCAATTTCTTAAACTAGTATTTATTTTGTTGATTTGAACTATATTTGGTTTAAATTTATGCTCCTTTTGCCTTAAAATTATCCCTTTTAGGGTCTAAATTACGTTTAGGATATTATTATAAGTGAAATGACATTTATTAAATGTTTTATGTTAGTCCTTAACATGTTTGAATTTTTGTTCATATGTGACAAGTATATTTATATATTTTTCAAATATTTACTAATTATTTATTTTATTTTTTCGCCTTCGTCTCCCTTTTTGCCGCTTTTCTATCGCGCTCTCGCCTTTCGCTCTTTCTAGGCGCCAGTACGCCCGCCCACTCGTCTTTCGCTCTCTTAACAACTAGGGTACACACTGGGCATGTGCCTCGCATTTTCGGGATATGCTTGCTTTTGACTAAGACCATTTTTTCTTTTCTTGGCTAAATGATCGTGAACATGAAATACTCCCTCCGCCCGTCTCTGGTAGTTTCAACTTCTTTCTTTTTGGACGTCCCATTTAAAATGCCTCAATCCCAAAATGCAGCTTTTATTATTTTTATACTCTTTCTATCCCACTCATTCTCTCTCTCCTACTCTTTACTTTTACACTCTACAACATTCTCTCTCCTAACTATTCCTCCCACTCATTCTCTCTCTCCTATTTAATTTTTTATACTCACAACATTTAACCTTTTTCTCTCTTTCTTACATTACTTTCCTTAATTTTTCGTTGACTGATCTCACTTTGAGACACTCTCTACTTTACTTTATGGAGTAAAAGATCTCAGTGAAAAGGGGAAGAACTAGGACATCACGTCAAGCGGCCCAGTAAAAAGTAGTAGTCAGCCAATACTTTAACACGGATCCTGACCTGGACAAAATTATGTTTGTCCCACCGATCGAACGGGATCGGAAACCAGACGGACAAAAACGGATCCGGACTAAAATACTCTCGGTCTCCATCCCCGGGTCCCATTTCATGGTGAGCGGGATCCCGCATGACCCACGCTTTAACCCGTCTGACCAAAAGGAGTGGATAACGTTTGACTCGAAAGATACGGATTCTCCGTGCGTGACTAGAAAAGCATGACTCATATTCACCAGGCTACGAAGATAATAGGATACAGCAAAATAAGCAAAGCATTCTCTTCTGTGAAGAAGTTTTAGTTTTATAAACTTTCGTAGAATATACACATATTTGACTCTTAAATCCCGACATGCCCATATACCAAAGTTTCCTGTATTTACAACCAGTATAGCTTTCCTATTCGTACATTTAAAAAACGATGTATATACAAATAATATTATTGAGCTTTTTGGACCAAAGACCACACAAAGGCTTTACTTTAAAATGAACTCCTCAGCCAGTCACCTTCCGTAAAACGATGACAAGTGGAAACGGAGAAGGAACCAAATGAGCAAATCAAATGAGTTAAGAAACGATCTACAAGAAAAAGCTCTGAACTCTCCACTTCTCACAATAACAAGAATCCATATCAGAAGAACGAGTGTGAAAAATACAAGAAGGAAAGATAGAAATGCAAAGTAGTAGCGGTGATAAACATATAATACTTTGTATCACGGGTTACAAATACGGAAAATCCGGGATCAGACGGGATAAAATAAGCTATCCCGCGACGGAACTGGACAATACTGAAACTTCCGGACGAAAACGGGATCGGACTAAAATATTCCGTCCCATCCCGTCCCATTTGTAATTGGCCGACCTGACATCCCGATCGGGACCGTCCCAATCTGACGGCTCTAGAAAAAAAAAGCCTCTTTTTCTCGTCATCGTAGCCTCATCACGTATTTACTAAAACATCGAATTTAATTAGATATTCCTTCTCTCGTCCCCTAGATGTTTAAGTTTAATGCGATGCCAGTCTACTGTTTTTCGCACCTAAATTAAGAAAAAAGTGAAAAGGTTGATATGTTTGTGGAGCGTAAATAGTCAAGTAGAGAGAGAATGAGCGGATAAAATATGTAAATTATAATGGTGCCTTTGAGTATTATAATACGTATGTATGGCAGACGAATGAGCGTGGAGGAAATAGTAAAAGCACTTCTTTTCCATTTTTTTAGAAAGTGTGACTTATCACTGGGACTGCCCAAAATGGACAAAGTGTGTCGCTTGTTACGGGATCGCAGGGAGTATATGTCTTCGCTTTAGATATAGTTCATACTCCTTAATTCATTGTTGGATCTTGGTCGTATAGGAGGCACAATGTGAAAATCCAGGTGAGACGAAGTAGAAGAATGAAGCATGGGGACCTTGCTGTACACTAGTTAATTAGCTAAAGCGCATACAAAGACTTGACCTGACTGAACATTGAAATTAAACTCTGGGTACAACCTTAGCTTATTTTTTCAAAATCCTATCTTCGTGTGGATCTAGTTTGAATCGTCTCTGTCAAGCAACAAACAAATCAAGTGTTTTCGAATTTTTTTCGACTTATAGATATTGAGATATTTTATTTCTGAAATTTGAGGGGGATTTTTAAATGATTGACGGACAGCTAGTAGCATTGCCTATCGACGCGAATCGACTTTAAAAGCTCAGGCAATAATTACGTAAAACGCCATCCCTCTATTTTTTTAACTTAATCTGGAGACATTGATTGCTTTTTAATCCAATTTCCCGCTCGTGGCTTACCTCGCTCTCTTCATTCTCATAAATCCTTGGTCTTGATTCGAATAAATTTACCTCATATATATATATATATATATATATATGTATATGTATATATATATGTATATGTATATATATATGTATATACATACATATATATATACATGTACATATATATACATACATACATATATATACGCATACATATATATATACATATATATACATATATATATATATACATATATACATATATATGTATATATATATATATACTCCCTCCCGTCCCACCTCACTTGACACCCTTGAAAAAGGTGGGCACCTTAATCCCACAAGAAAAAGAATAAAATAAAAAAAACGTGTGATAGCAAAATGAAGAGAGAGAATGAAGTGGGGTAAATAGTAGCGTTGGTTGAATAAATCGAGCCGACTGAAAAACGAAGAGAGAGAATGAGCACAAGCAGAAATAATATAAATTATAAAAGTGAGGCTATTTTCGTGAAGTGTCAACAATTTTGACTGACTACCAAAATGGAAATAAGTGTCAAGTGAGGGTGGGACGGAAGAATTATATTTTATATACGTATATATTTATAAACATAAATAATAATATAAATATAATAATCGATAATAATAAGTTTAAATAAAAATTACTACTATGAATCACAAAAAAAAAAAAAAAACATTAAATTGAATCACCAAAAATAATAATATCAAACTTAAATAAAGTTAACACTGGCCACAAATAAAATTTAAAATGACATTTAGTTATTACATTGGTTACAAAGAAATATCGAGGATCTTTTTAACCATGTGACCACATACAAATTAATGTCATACTAAAAAGTTAACTGGATAACTAACGACATAATTATAGAAATAAAATTCAACTAGAGACTACTAAATTCAAGATGAGTTGATTCGGAGAAACGCGTTTCTCCGTGCTTCTCGGGAGAAACGGCTCAAGCTTACGCGCGACATAATAAGCTCAGCCTGACATAGCCATCACTTCCTGGGACATCCGTAAGTTTTGGAGTTTATATTCAGAAGCTTTGGAAAGCTGATATCCAGAATCTCAAATATTTTTCCTGGCCATCCTTTCCAAAAAAGTTCTTCCTGATATCCATATTCCTCGACATCCGTAAGCTTTTAAAGGATAACATTTTAAAAATATTTAATTTGACATCCTTTCCAAAGTTTCCTGATATCCTTTTCTAGAAAGTTCTGGATATCCGTAGCCTTGGAAAGCGATATGACCAAATAGAGGGAGCAAGTATGCCGCGCGACAAAATGCTCAAGCCCCGTTTGTAGTCGGCATAATTATAGCAAACGCGTTTCCCGCATTTTCATGATTCAACATTAACTTTTTCAATGATCCTAGATAAAAATAATTATGCACACAACATAAATAAGTTTAATAACAATATTTTACTTGGCAACTAGAAATATAAGAAGATTAATAAGGAGGTTTTAAAACTCAGAAACTTGTTCAATATTAATAATTTCTAGTCGTGATTATGTAGGGGTAACAAATCACGTTGAGCTGACTATGCTAATAGACAATGAACCAAGAAAATTGTTAAAAAATTGTAATATTATTTGATTAATAATTGGGTGATATATTTTTGTTGAATAATCGTCTTCAAAATTATATGTTTCTAAATCATTCTTTGTTCTCAAAATTTTAATTGACTTCACTAATTTTATTTATCGCCGTGCGTTTAACTCATTGCACGTAACATTATTTAACGAATTAGTGGCCTCACATTAAATACGCAATAGTCATTTGAGGTTACTTTTATGCCCACCCCTTTGATTTTGCTTCTATTTGGTTTTTCTTTTCGTTAATTTTATTTAAATGAGAAAAATTTACTCATAAATTTATTTTTAAATATTAAATTAATCACGCAAAATATTTAAATTTAAAAAGGGCTTAATGACATTTTGGACCCCAAAGTTTAGGCGTTCTTTAATATAAGTTTCCATTCTAATACCACTAAAACATAGGGTACAAAGTTCATATATTCTCGTTATCATTTTAGTGGTTTTTAACCAATTTTGTTAGAAAAA